>CM076572.1:262983128-263286558 GCA_034641835.2 Pinus albicaulis | reverse complement strand
TGCAAACGTCGGAAGCGCGACGGTTTGGGAAACGTCGGAAGAGCGACGCTTGTTTGGAAGCGACGGAAAAAGTGTCGATAGTGAAACATTTTTTAAGTGCGTCAAAACTACGACGGTATGGCAAACCACATTTTTCCCGCCCTCGAACTGTCGCTCTTGTGACGACTATGTGTTGGAATAGCGACGAATTGGCCGTCGGAAATTTCGCCAAATTTTCTAGTGATGGTTGTGTAGCAATGGCAGGCAAGGCAGAAGGAGTGGTGAGCCGGGATGATGGCGAGCTGTGGCACAGGAGATTGGGCCACCTTCACCATGGAGCTTTGAAAATTTTGCAGCAGATTTCTATCGGGCTTCCCAAAGGTACACTTGCGCAGTTAGATCAGTGCAAGGGATGCACTTTGGGAAAATTTATGAAAGCCACCTTTCACGAGAAGGATAGTCGCGCCACGGAAATCCTTGAGAGAATTCACACAGACATGTGTGGACCTTTCTCAGTAGCTTCGACAGAAAATTACATGTACTATGTGATATTTGTTGATGATTTTTCTCGTAAGTGCTGGATCTTCTTCATGCAGAAGAAGAGCGAGACATACTCAAAGTTCTGTGAGTTCAAGGCACTGGTTGAGAAAGAATCACGGAAGCAGGTGAAGGCTCTTAGGAGCGACAATGGTGGTGAATTCATCTCTGGCGAGTTCAAGGAATTTTGCAGCGTAGAAGGAATTCGAAGAGAGCTCATAGCACCTCATAACCCACAGCAGAATGGGGTTGCGGACCGAAAGAACATAACGATCGTGGGTGTTGCACGGGCGATGTTGCATGATCAGGGCCTTCCCATACACTTGTGGGCTGAGGCATGCAATACTACGGTTTATGTGCAAAACCGTTTTCCTCACAGGATACTTAGCATGAGTACACCTGAGGAGGCATTTTCTGGTAAGAACCCTGATATTTCCCATTTGAGGATTTTTGGTTCACTTGTTTACATTCATGTGACGAAGGATGCCAGGAAGAAGCTGGAGCCAAATGCAGAGGTTGGGATATTTGTGGGGTACACTGATACACCCCACAACTATCGTGTGTATTTTCCAGACAGTCGCAAGACTATTGTGCGACGGGATATCAAATTTCATGAGGAGAAAGCCATGAAGTGTTCGCTTGAGAGGGAGCCACACTTGCATACAGATGAGGAGCTATTAGTTCCTAAGGATGAGATTCAGGATGTGGATCAGCCACAAGATGAGGTTCATGGAGTGGAAGAGACCACTCATGCAACACCAACCATCAGAGGGCGGAAGTGCACTACAGAAGCTGAGCGACTGGCTCAAGATGCAGAGAGGATTGTACGAGAACCTACATCACAACGCAGATAGATATAGTCACCTGACCGGTATACTGGATACATGGCTCTTATGAGCAAGTGTATCATGACGGAGCCATCCTCTTTCGAGGAAGCATTCGCATGGGTAGATGCCATGGTGGAAGAGTATGATTTGATTATCAGAAACAGTGCATGGGAGATTGTCCCAAGGCTGGAAGGGAAATCAGTGGTAGGTTTGAGATGGATCTACAAAGTGAAGCAAGCAGCTGATGGGAGTGTGGAGAAGTACAAGGCGAGATTTGTGGCTCGAGGCTTCTCACGATTGAGGGGATCGATTATGAGGAAACCTTTGCACCTGTCGCAAGGTATTCTTCCATACAGATGATTCTTGCTCTCTCAGCGTAGATGGGGTAGCACATTCATCAGATGGATGTGAAGACTGCGTTCCTTAATGGGGTGATTGAGGAGGAGGTGTACATAGAGCAACTCGAAGGTTTTGAGATCTTCAGCAGCGAGTCGCATGTGTGCAGTCTCAAAAGAGCATTGTATGGGTTGAAACAAGAACCGCGTGCTTGGTACACACAGATAGACAGTTATTTCACTGGACTTGGATTCTCCAAGAGTGAGGTGGATCCATACCTATACCAGATCGTGGTGGAGGGTAAGTTGCTGATCATTGTACTTTATTTAGATGATTTGATTTTGACAGGTGATGAACTGTTGATACACTCATGCAAGGCTGATCTTGCAAAGGAGTTTGAGATGAAGGAATTGGGCCTCCTTCATTATTTCCTGGGATTGGAAATGTGGCAGCGCAGTGATGGACTGATTGTTTCTCAAGGCAAGTATGCCCGAGAGATACTAGAGAAGTTCAACATGCATGGCTGCAAGCCTGTTGATACTCCTCTTCCTGGTGGATGGAGGAAGGAGGATGCTACTTCAGCAGAGGTAGTGGATGCCACTATTTATCGACAGTTGGTGGGGTCGCTTATGTATCTGGTCAATACACGACCCGACATATGCTATGCTATTAACTAGCTTTCACAAGCTATGGTTAAGCCTACCAAGCTCTTTTGGAAGGCAAGCAAGAATGTATTGAGATATATCAGAGGCACATCGGGATATGGATTATGGTACAGACAGTCAGATGAGGTGAGGCTATGTGGCTTCACAGATGCAGATTGGACAGGGAGCCCAACGGATAGAAAGAGCACATATGGAGGGATTTTCAGTATCGGGTCGA
Organism: Pinus albicaulis; assembly: GCA_034641835.2. Classification (NCBI taxonomy): domain Eukaryota; kingdom Viridiplantae; phylum Streptophyta; class Pinopsida; order Pinales; family Pinaceae; genus Pinus; species Pinus albicaulis. The sequence goes on along the minus strand of CM076572.1, from coordinate 263,283,997 downwards.
CAACAGTTTCTTGGTACAACAGGAAGCAGAGATCCCTGGCACTCAGATCAGCAGAGGCCGAGTATATGGCAGCGATTTTGGCTGCATGCGAGGCTATATGGATGAGGAAGATCCTGGTCGGGTTGTTCGGTTCACACTTAGATCCTACTGTGATATATTGTGATAATCATAGTTGCATCAAACTCTCGGTTAATCCAGTATTTCATGATAGATCTAAACACATTGACATCCGATATCATCATATCAGATATTTTGTGCAGCAGAAGATCATGTTACTTTCATACATTCCCACAGAGGATCAGGATGTTGATATCTTGACGAAGGCGCTCACCAGGAGAAAATTCAAATACCACAAAGGCAAGATAGGGGTGGCAGATAATCGTTATATTGTTGAGAGGGAGAATTGAGATTGCAACAAGATGATGAGCTTAGTGGAAAGAAGTCGCCTTCACTAAGTGGGCCCGCAGGCTATTTTTGGTGCAAAGTTTATTTTTAGAGTATGTCTATTTTTAGACATGTCAATCATATTCTATGAGTTTCAGGATGCTATTTGTGGATGGTTGGTCAAGTTGGAAAAATAGATGGACTTTGATTTTTAGACATATTGGGCAGAATCTATTTTTAGATTGCCAGTCTAAAAATAGATAGGTCGAATATTATTAGCTCTTAATAATATTTGGACTATAAACATTATCTTATTCTCTTGGAGCACTTCAGTTAAGTGCACAGAAGTGGCACAGGATCTGACAGAAGGAATTATGCTATTCCTAAAGGTTAAGTGGAGCTATTGCATGGATACTTCAGTTAGAACTCATGTGAGAGAGTTTGGTGGAGTTGCTTGAGGAAGTTAATGGAGTTTTGTTCAGCTTAACTGAGTTAAACATAGTTGAGCTAGTTGTATCTAGTCTAACTGATTGATACACTAGTAAGATTGGTGTGAATTAATTATTAATTAATTCACTAATTATAAACTCATTAATCAACTAAATAATACATCAGTTAACTTCAGTGCATGGACAGTTTCAATGGATACCAGTGAAGAGGTAGGTGAAAGAGCAGTGTGACTATCAGTTGTGACTATACTGTTGCATGATTTGCAACAACCAGTGATTGGAGATTCCAATGGGGATTGTGCAGTACAAGCCAAGTGGTTCGAATTTAATTAAGAGCCATTCTTCAGAAGTGATTGCACAGTAGAGGCAAGCTATCAGGTGGCAGAGATTGGAGCATGTGATTTGCTAGATCTAGCTTGATTAGTGTGTAGCAATTGGAGATTGTACTAAGAGCTTCTGAGGAGCTTTGTATGATGATTGTTACATGATATCTATGACATATAATATACAGATAGTTGGGGGTTTTTATCTTTAAGATTTCCCATAAAATATTGTGTTCATATGTGTAAATTTTTATGGCTTTAATGTGTGCATGCAATTGATTTTATTTCCGCAATTAATGATCAATGGTAGAAGAGATTTTGTATTGTGCATGAAGTTAAAATAGTGTGTGATCAAGAGAATCTCGGTGGATAACATATCAGTTATTCAAATTTCTACAATGTCTAGATGCAGAGTTTCTTCTGTCAAATGGAAAAAGGGTGTTCCTATAATTTGGTTAATCCATCCATGGGACGAAATGGTATACATTCTCCAAAAATTTGTCACATGTGAAGGGTGATATAGCATAGTATACTTGTATCACATAAAAATCTTGTTGCACTTAAAGGTTCAATGCACTATCAGTTTGCCTTACTTTCTTTTACAGAGTTTGACCAAGATGTCAAAGACCATCCACAAACAAAAGGGTAATGAAGATATAAGCTTGTATCATTTTGGTGTGATTAAAATTTTAATTGAATTTGAATTGCAAAAGAGAGGAATAACATGGGAAGTATTTTTAATTTCCAATCAAATGAAAACCAAAGAAGATGAACAAGAGAAACAAGGAAGCACATAATTTATGGTTGATGTTGATGAGGAAACCCCTGAATTTAGATCAAGCACTGTTGCTCAGCCCAGTAGTAGTGTGAAAACAAGGAGAATGAGGCAAGAAGATGCCAAGAAAATTGCAAAAGACAAAATTTTCACTACTTACACAAGAAGATCAAGGAGGATAAAAAGAAACAAAATAAAATATGATCAACTAGAGCAAGATATAAATACACCAATGGAAATTGAAAGAAGTGCTAATTCACAGCCAGAACAAGATGCAGAAATGGAAACTAAATGTAGCAAGGGAGAAAGAAAAGAGCCAGTACCTACAAACAAGAAACAAAGAAAGCTAAAGAAGAAAATCGAAGAGTCATAAAGAAATAAAATGAAGTGTTAAGAGCCCAGAGCAAGAAGATTCAACAAAAAAATGAGAAATTGAAAAGGAAAGTCAAAGAACTCAAAATTGATCAAATTGAAATATGTAAATGGGCAACAAAATGGTACACATAGAAAAAGGCTCTCAAAGAAAATTACAAGAACATGAAGCATGAGTTTCAAGCCCAGAAGAATGTAGATGTATTGCTACAAGCAGCAGAAGCAGAAGCAGAAGCAGAACATAAAGGGAGCACATCAGGTTAGCATGAGGACATGCTAAATCATTGAGTTTGGGGGAAATGTTGGCATTATTTTATGGCTATCTTTTTCTCCTAAAATCCCATCATTATCCACCATTTTCTTCCATAAATCCCTTATAGTTTATTGAAATTTATTAATATAGCATTATGATTGTTATTTTTACATTAAAATTAATTTATGGAATTTTTGTGTTAAAAATTGAAAATTTTCAAGAAAATTACAGGATGTGATAACTTCCTATAAATGGTTTATGTTCTGACACATGGCATGGCAGGTAGATCAAAACGAAGGACATGGACGTGATCTGGAACGTACACAGATGGTGAAAAATCTATCCAGCATCAGATTTGAAATTCCTAAATATCTGGTCAACGCTGGTCAAACCCAGCTAGTCTAGCAGAAAAATCTGAGTCATAAATGAATGAGCTTGATATTTTGCCTATGATTAGGAATTCTAAACTAATTCGATCTATTTTGGAGATAATTTAGGATTAGAAGGAACGAAAATAGCCTCTTTTGATTGTAATTTATGATAAATAAGTGAATGGAAGCATGTAATAGGTTAGTGATGCTAGTGATATTATTGGATGCAAGAGAAAACTTGAGACTATGTACGTGCTTCAGAACTCTATTTTTAGAACAACATATCAGATTTAATTACATGAGTTTTTAAAGTGTGTGAGGAACCACATATCAATCTCTTGTAAAAAGAGTGCTGGAACTTACTACAATAAACATTCACTTAGGTAATCAGATCCTTTTAGGTCTATAAACATTACACAAGTGCCTCTAAGATTACCTACCTTGGTTGACAATAAATTGAGCCTAATCTAGAACAATAGATTGGTCTATACAATATTAATATTTCATATGAGTATAAGTGCATTAGCATGTCATGTTCTCTACCAAACTCATTAGATAGTCTGGTTGTTACCATAGGTAGTAATGAAACTACCTTAAAATTTGGTGAATTGGTATCTTCCCTTTTTACTTGAATTCTTGCCTTCTTCAAGTGCATAAGTAGATCATGATGCTTGGTTGTTCAACTCGGGCACATATTTTCATATGGCTCCTCACAAGGAGTGTTTTTGCGAGAATGAAATATTTAGTGGTGATGTTTTCTAAGGAGATGAGTCTAGAACCAAAATAATGGGACAAGAAAAAGTCAAGTTGAAGCTCATGGATGGAAGAATATGACACTCCCTAGTGTTTTTCACATTCAATATTACCTGGAGATTTGATTTTGTAAACTAGATGAGAGATTTAGGTGTAAAAATAATGTTTTCAAAGGATACATGTCGAATGGTTTGAGAAGAAATGGTATTAATAAGGGGATTTAAAATTGGAACTATGCATAGGATATTGAAAAACACTGGTAGTGTTGGGTTCACCAATTCCATGTTTCCCCAAAGTGGAGAAAAAGCAGGAAAAAGCCTTGCAACTTCAAGATAAAATACTATGTTATTGCATCAAACACTAGGACATATCAGAGATAAGGGCCTTCAAGTACTACATGGTAATGGTATCTCAAAAGGTATGTCTAATTGATTTATGGATGTTTATTTTGCAAACATTTTTTATGTGGGAAGTTGAATTGGGTGAGATTCTCCTTTAGTGCTAAGAGGGAAAAGGGAATACTATAGCTAGTTAAAAGTGATTTGTTTGGACCTATTTTGATTCTATCATTCGGTAAATCTATGTATTATGTATCATTTATGGGTGACTTCTTGAGGAATACAAGGATATGTTTCCTTAGAAATAAATCTGAAGTCTTTGATAGATTTAAATAATTTAAGGCTGCAGTGGAGAATTAGAAAAAGAAGAAAATAAAGGCGTTGAAGACGAATAAAGTTGGAGATATCTATGGGAAGGTTTGAAGAGTTATATAGGAAGTGAAATATATCAAGGAAAATTAATACCCCATACATACCTAAATAGAATGGATTTGCAGAAAGGATGAACAAGATGTTGATTTACAAAGCAAGAAACATGCTTAGTGGTGCTTGTTTAGGACAAAAAATCTAGGTAGAGGTAGTGGATACTTCATGTTACTTAGTAAATATATCAACCTCATCAATGTTGGTTGATAAGTCCCCACATGAATTATGGATTAGTAAGAAACCATCTCTCGCACATCTTAGGGTATTTGGTTATTATGCACATGTACATGTTCCAAAGGAAAACATAACCAAGTTAGTTAGAAAATCTAAAAGGTGCATATTTACTGGTTATAAATATGGTTTAAAAGGTTACAAGATTTGGAACCTAGAAACATGAAAGGTTGTGTACAATCAAGATGTTTTATTTAGAGATGTGAAAGATGTTATCAAATAGGAAGTCATACCAAGGGAGAAGGAACTGGAGAAGGTTCAGTTTGAACTAAAGGATGATGAATCAAACTCTATAGAAGAAAAGGAATAAGAAGAAAAAGAGCCACATACTGTGGTTTTGATGAGATTTGAAAGAAGTGAATACCTAGTTTTCCTATAAATTTAACAATACGTATATCGATACTGCAAATTTTATCTTGGACATGGAAATTAAAATATATTGGGAAAAGAGGAAGCTTTGGTTAAATCAGAGAAAGTATGTCGAGACAATATTGCAGAGTCTTAATATGCAGGAAAGTAAGTTGGTAAAGGTCCCTATTCCTATAGGTGTAAATTTATCTGCAGATTAGTGTCCCAAGACACGGGAAGAGGAATAGGGCATGTCCTATATTCCATATGGTAGTTCAATTAGAAATTTGTTGTATGCAATGGTCTATACCATACCAAAAAATTCACATTTAGTGGTATTATTGAGCAGGGATATGTCAAAATTAGGGAGAGAGAATTGGAAAACAATGACGAGATATTTTAGGTATTTGCGTGGCACTAATATATATGGACTATACTACCAAGGAAGACCAAGATTATGCAATTTTTTGGATGTTCATGGCGTTGTTGATGCAGACTAGGCTAGAGATCTGGATTGTAGAAGATCTACAAGTGGATATGTCTTTAACCTATTTCGAGGAGTAATCAGTTGGATGAGAAAGAGATAGTCTATAATGGCACTTTCAACTACATAAGTTGAGTACATGATAGCCACTCATGCAATAAACGAATCAGTTTAGTTACAAATATTATTTTCAATTATGGCCTTAGTACAACAAGATATAAAGATAGATTGTGACACCCAAAGTGCAACTTTCTCAGCAAAGAAACCTACTTATCATTTTAAGACAAAGCATATTTATGTGCAATATCACTTTGTGAGGGATAAGATTGAAAGAAAAAATGTGTTTCTAGTAAAGGCAGACACATTGAAGAATGTTTTAAATGAATTAAAAAATCTATGAGCACTGAAAATTTATCTTAATATAGAGAAATTGTGGGCATCACTTCCCTAAACTGTTGGCAGTGTACTCCTATGGCCTTATGTATGAAAATAAAACAAAAAGTGTGATATATGCACCAAAAAAAAGAGGAATCGCAAGGGGATTTTTTTATCCCCCCTAGTTAGGGGATATGTATGGGGGAGGGAGCCCCTTTGCACAACGTTCAAAACAACATCCTAATGAAAAAAATAGGAAATGTTTTCTATCTATTTTTGGTAGTTTTTGACCCATGGTTTTGATAAAAGTGGTTTTTGGTGCATGGTATTTTTTCCCATGGTTTTTTAGTTTTTGTTAAATAAATATGGTTTTATTGGTAATTCATGTATTCCATGAGATATATGCTATATTCTAATATTGTACATAAAATAATGAAAAAATAAACTTAATGATTTTCCCGAGTTTGGGTTTCCAGGATTAAATCTCTATGTAAATTTGTGTTTCTTCCATTATATATTTTCTATTTTATTAAGAATATATTTGCAACAATTAATTGTACGAGGGTAAAACTTGCATTTAGAGTCATAGAATTTTTGGCTTCCAAGTGATGCCTTTATGGCTAAGGAGTTTGGCTCAACCCTGTGGTAGACAATGCTATAATGGGAGATCTACATAAGTGATTCTTATGGTAAAAATAAATGGCAAGTGGTTCAAAAATAGAGATTGATAATTTCAATGGGTATAGTTTTGAGCTATGGAAGTTCAAATCGGAAGAATTGTTGGTGCACAAAGATTAGTGGATTGCAATGGATCAAATTTCTGCACCGATGGATTGATCAATAGAAGACTGGAAAAATTTGGATCAAAAGACAAAGATCACAATAAAATTGTGTCTCTATGATTCACTATTATTGAATGTGTCAAGGGGAGAAATAACAAAGGATTTATGGGACACGTTAGGGGATTTGTATTAGTCTAAGTACTTGGTGAAAAAAAATTTCATGTGGAAAAAGTTGTATAACCTAAGGATGAAGGGTGGAGACTCAGTGACAGAGCACATGGATTCCTTCAATAATGTGGTGAGTCATATTATATCTATTGATATTAAGATTTCAGATGAGGATAAGTGAATTAACAGGTTATGTTCTCTACCAAGTTTTTGGGATAGTTTGGTTTTTGCCATAGTTATTAATAAAACTACCTTAAAATTTGATGAAATAGTCTCATATTTTTTATTGGACGAGATCAGAGGGAAAAAAAAAGAGAGAAATAGACAGGGATCTGTAAGAGGATGATCTCAAAACATAAATAGAAAATAGTCTCAAGTGGGAGATCTAAATCTATAGGAGTATAAAAATATCTAGCAAAGTTTTTAAAGCTATATTGAATATGTAGAAAATAAATAAATTACAACAAAGAGCGTAAAGCCAAAATTATAGAGAAAGGGAACGGATTTGAATGTGCTCCTTATTTAGAAGTAAAAACCTCCTCATATGAAGGAGGGGATGTGTACTTTGATTCTTCAGTCACATAGGTATATCATGAGGCATGGTTGGTCTACTTAGGTGTATATATTCATATGAATCAGTGGTTTTGTGAGTATGAAATAACTAACAATGGTGATGGTTTCCTATGAGATGACTCGAGAGCCAAAAACGCAGGACAAAGAAATGTCAAGTTGAATCTCATGGATGGATGGAATAGGAAAAAACATGGTGTACAACACATCCCAAGATTAGCTAGAAGTTTTACTTATGTAAGCAAGATGAGTGATGTAGGTGTAAAAATAGTGTTTGAAAAGGACACATGTAGGATGCCTTCAGGAGAAATGTTATTTCTTAAAATGATGAGGGGAGCATTTGGATTGGAACTATGTATGAATTGTTGGGAAGCATTATTAGTTATAGGTGAAACACTTCCATTGTTCATGAGAGTGTTGTAGAAGAAGGAAAAAATCTTATAACTTTAGGAGAAAATACTATTTTATGGGATGAAATACTAGGACATATTAGAGAGAAGGGGCTTCGAGTATTGCATGGTAATGGTATGGTAGAAGGTATCTCTAATTTCTCTCGAAAATTTTATTTTTGTGGACATTTTTTATATTGGAAGTATAATCAAGTGAGATTCTCCCTTGGTGCTAAGAGGGAATACTTCAACTAGTGCATAGTGATTTGTTTGGAACTCTACCAGTTCCACCATTGGTTAAATATATGTACTATGTATCATTTATAGTTTAATTCTGGAGGAACGCATGGATATATTTCCCTGGGAAGAAATATGATGTATTTGATAGATTTAAATAATTTAAGGCTCTAGTGGAGAATTAGGCAGAGAAGAAAATAAAGGTTTTGAGGACACGTAATGGTGGAGAGTTATGTAGGAAGGAATTTGAAGAGTCATGTAAGAAGTGTGGTATAGCATGGTAAAAGTATACCCCATACGCACCTACACATAATGGATTTTCAGAAAAGATGAAAAGGAAGTTGATGGAGAGATAAAGGAGCATGCTTAGTGGTGTTGGGTTAAGACAAGAGTTCTAGGTAGAGAAAATGGATATTGCATGCTACTTGGTAAATAGATCACCCTCATCAGCATTGTATGATAATACTCCACTTGATATATGGATTAGTAAGAAACCATGTTTCACACATCTCAGGGAATTTGGTTGTGATGCATATGTACATATTCCAACAAAAGTAGAACCAATTTGGATAGAAAATCTAAAAGTTTCCTCTTTATTGTTTATAAATATGGTTTAAAATGGAACAAGATTTGGAACCCAAAAACAAGGAAGGTTGTGTACAATCGAGATGTTGTCTTTAGAGAAGTGAAAAATGTTATCAAACAGGAATTCCTACCAAGGGGGAAAGAACCAAAGAAGATAGTGTTTGAACTAAAGAATGATGAATCAGACTCTAGATAATAACATGAATCAGAAGAAGGAGATCCATATACTATGGTTATGAGGGGATATGTTCAGGAAATAAGGTAGCCAAAAATGTATACTCCACCTGATTTGCATTCAAATTTTGCTTCTTCTTTTTTTTCTAATGATGATCCTAGAATTTTTAGGGAGGTAATGGATTTAGAGTATTGAAAACTCTGGAAAAAGTCCATGGTTGAAGAAATGTTAGCCTTATAAAAGAATGAGGCATGGTATCTAGTTAAGTTTTCTGTTGTAAGAAAACCTTGGTATAAAATGGGTAAGAAGAAGTTGAATGAAAAAGGAAACACAGATACATACATATTTTTGTTAGTAGAAAAAAGTCATTCCTAAGTTCAGGGAATTGACTTTGTTGATGTTTTTTATCATTTTTCAAAATTAACTTCTATTATACTTCTTTTATCTGTTTTTGTTTCTTTTTATTTAGAGGATGAATAGATGGATGTGAAGACAACAGTCCTACATGGGGATCTAAAATAAGAAATCTACATCAAGCAACTAGAAGTCTTTGTAGTGAAGGGTAAGAAATATTATGTATGCTGGTTGAAAATGCCCTTGTATGGTTTAAAGCAATTGACAAGGATGTGGTATCAATAGTTTGATACATATATACAAGGAATTTTCTTCACAAGGAGCAAAGAAAATCATTTTGTGTATTTTAAATTAGTTGGTGATCATATTAATCATTTGGTCTTGTATGTGTATGATATGTTGTTGATTGGAAACAAGAGGAAAATAATCCAGGAAGTGAAAATCCCATTGTCCTTTAAATCTCGAATGAAGTAACTCAATGCTACAAAATTTATCTTGGGCATGGAAATTAAAGGAGATCAGGAAAAGAGGTAGCTCTAGTTAAATTAGAGAAAAATATGTCAAGATAATATCACAAAATCGGTCTATTATGTAGGAAAGTAAACGGGTAAAGGTCCCTAATCTTGTAGGTGTAAACTTATATGTAGATCAATGTCCCAAGACAAAAGAAGAGAAACATGACATGTCTTTTGTTCCACATGCTTGTGTGCTTTGAAATTTGATGTATGCAATGGTTTTTACTAGACCAAAGATTGCACATGCAATGGGAGTATTCTCCACCAACTATTTTTGTGTCATCACATTCTCAATAATATGTTAGCGTAAAGTTTGACCAACCTTCACAAGCTAAGTAGATTCAAGCATTGAAATAATTGAATTTGGTTAATTCCACCACTCAACATAATGCTAGAAAAAATAGAGGTAAAAAAACATATGGCCAAGTAGGGATGGAGAGAAACCCCTTGAACTATACCAACATTTTTATGGGAAATCCTAATACTGACAACCATAATAAAATATTATAATAACACTAACAACTAGTATAAACAAGCAAAGAAAAATAATCTCTATATAAACTCCCATTTTGTATTACATCTACATTATGGTCACTATGCCTTCCACTTCCCCTAAATTATATATTTCAAACAGATAAAGGAATGAAAATTTCTAGCAAAGGTTCACCTACCCCATAGTGGAAAATTCCTATCCAAAATAATTTCCATCAACCACTACAACCTACAATCTTGCACAAATATTTTCTTGAACAAGGTATTGTTACAACCCAGTATGAAAATGTGATATGTGCCTACTACTAAGGATAATACCAACCTCCAAGAGAATCTCAACCTATTAATCCAAGTTTCAAAATATCTACAAGAATACAATAGATATTCACCTTCAAACATCTAACCACCAGTACAATATTCCTTCTTTCCTTTGACCATGTTGTAGCTAATTTGCATTCAAGAGTCATTATTGTGGCCTCTCTATTAAAATTTACTCTATTCCTATACGAAATCTAATATATTTCTTATGACATTATATTATTTAAATGATGACTAATCCTCATGAGGTCAGAATAAAATTTCCTTGACACTTAGCTCAAAACATGCACTTTCTAATGAGTACTATATAATCATTCAATTTATTTAAATATACTACATATATTATTCACCTAATCCTTTTCTGATATCCAAATTTTTTATAAGGGGTTACAATTAGAAATTATATTCTCATCAGAAAGAGTAGAAATTTGATAAATGGACCAAGGCATTATATCTGGAAAAGTTTGAAGGAAACTATACCCAGTATGCAAATTTCTTACTTTTGAATCTTCATGCAAAGTTGTTTAATAAAGCCCCTAAGAGAATTCCAAGTGCATTCAAAAGGATTTTACAGCTAAGTAAAGAGACCGGGATATAGGACAGGTGCCTCTTTCATAACCATATAGTTATAAAGATATATGGTTTTGAAGGCCAACCTTATTGTTTCTTGAATTCATTACTCCCCAAATTTTTGCTCTCAGAATAGCTAGACAAATAATATCAGCCGAAAAGATCCACTTTGTCTCAAAGAACAAAAAGAAAATTATTTTGATGCCTTAATAAATTCTATATTTGATGATTAAAAATAGGAATTCCTCTAAAATCTTTCAAAAAGAGTTGATTTCCTATGGTTTGAAAATAACTTTTTCTTGGAAATATGACCCTTTTCATATTATATCTTAATTAAGAAATAAAGTAGGGTTATCTTCTGATGATTATTTTCCTAATCCCAAAATGTTAAAAAAAATGCTAATAATGACCTTTGGAGTGAGAATGACGATAACAAGGGAATGCTAAATATTCAAATGAAATTGCAAATGGTATTTCACAGATAGACACTAACCTTTAGACAGGAGAATTTATCAAATGCCTTATTAGTTGTTAGTCCAACATTTAGCACTACCAAGAAAATGGTAGAGACAATGGTTATAATTCCTTCCATAAGTAGCAGTGCACAAAAACCCCAAATTAAAAGTAAAGCAACAAAGAAATACACCAGTGATTGGGGTCAGATTATAAAAAGCAAAATGATGATGATTTAAAGAAAATTATGTAATGTAATGTTTTAATTAAGAACAGTTATAGAGGTAGTTTCTTTTAGAAGTTTATTTTAGAATTATTTAAAACGACCATCATTGTACCTTGAATGAGTTGGATTTTAATTGATATGAAACTTTGATTTTGAAGGCATTATTCACACAATGATTTTTCTTGTTTCATTATGATAGTGTGAGTTTTTTCCTTATGTATCTGTAATTATTAATATTTTATTAAATTTTTCTTTGTATTTATTCTCTCTTCATTTATTCCAGCATAAATGAAGGTTTTGATGATTTGACACGTTCAAACAATTAAGTTATTTCATCATATTGTTAAATATCAATTCTACTTGGATATACACTATCTTGTAGAATTTGTTTTAACCACATCAATTGATTTTGTTTTAGTCTAAAATAATATGAATACACAATATCATATAATTTTTTTATGCATGTTTAGTTGAATACACACACACCATAAGTGTTTTCATCTTTCATTTATTTAATTTTTATTTCATTTTAATTTTTTATTTAATATCAAGCCACTCAATTATGCTAGATATGTTATTTTTATCAGTAAGTTTGTTGTACGCATTAATGAGTTGATATACATAGTTAAAAAACCATAATTTAAGTTATTGATTACTATGTGTTAGGTACCTATATTACTAGTATATTCCGTTATTATTGTTAGTGTAACCCCCTTATTGTTATTGTTGTACTCGTGTAACCCCAATATTATTATTATTATTCTCTTACATTATTATTGTTAGGTCGGCTAGGATTATATTGTGATCCATGGACTCCTATATATAGAAGGAGGTTTTGGTCATTTGTATCATCGAAGAATTGTTCATTTATGTAATGTAAAGCCCTCAAAGTGGCTTATTTCTAAGGCATTGATCTCTCTTTTCTTCTATTTTTGGAGCTGATTTCATAACATTTGGTATTAGAGCTTTGGATTCTAGGGTTTCGCTACTCCAAACAGGTCATCGTGGAATTTCGCTATAATTTTTTTCTACGAAGGTTCAGAAGCTTAAATTTTTACAGAGCGAAGCTGAAATCCTGAGGAACGTCATGTAAAATTTCAGATCTTGGTTCACAATAATTTTTCCAATATGATTTGTGGAAGTTAAGGGTTTTTCAGGCTTTTGAATTTCACATAAAATAGGTCATCATGGAATTTGCGCTATAACATTTTTTATATGAAGGTTCAGAAGCTGAAATTTTTACAGAGAGAATCCGACATCTTGAGGAACTTCCTGTAAAAATTATAGATCTTGGTTTGCAATATTTTCGAAGATATGATCTGTAGAAGTTAGGGATTTTTCAGGATCCTGAATTTCATCTCAAAGAGGTGAGCGTGGGAAAATCGTCATAACTCTCTCTCTCTCTCTCTATGTGTCGGATTGGAATACTGTAAAAAGTGGCCACAAGTACACGAAATGTAGTTTCCTGTGTATAAATGTCAGAGCCAAAGGAGAAAACAGTGAGATGTGGCATGTCGTACAAGTTCGTTCTACTGAACCAGTCCATAATTAGGTCATTGTGGGAGATTAGTCATAACTTTACCTTGAAGAATCCAAATCAGGTCAGACTTGTGGCATTAGAAAGAAAATTCAGAGGGATACTATACTACAAGGCTGAATTTTAGATATTGAAGATCCAAAATCATAGAGATAATTTAATTTCAATATCGAGCTCCTCAAAAGCAAGAAAAATGTGTGTATTTGTTTTCGAATTGCATAAGTCTTATGTGAAAAATCAGTTTGAAGTGATTCTAAGGGCATATTGAAGCATATATATCAGTATTAGGTTCTAAAATGCCACCTAAAAAGAATTAAACACCCATTAAGCCTTCAGAAGGCTCTACTATGACTCATGAAGGGGAAGAAGTGCAACATGACATATCAAATTACAAGAGCAAGTACACCAAATTTTGCTCTCGCAAAGAGCAACAAAAAATGAAATGGAAGTTTTGAAGAAAGGCATGGAAGTTAATATGGATGGTTTGAAGAAGGGCATGGAAGCTAATATGGATGGTTTGAATAAATGCATGGATGATAAGATGGATGGCATGGAAGTTTGCAAGGAAGCTAAGATGGATGACATGGAAGAAAAAATTAAAGACAACATGGAAAACATGAAGAATGATCTAAAAGAAGACATGGAAGGTTTGACAAAGTTGACACAAGAAATGTTTCTTAATGGCGAAAATATAGTATAGGAAACTCATGATGAGAACAAAATAAATGTTAATCATGATTTCATAAAATCTAATGTTGGATGGAAGAACAATCATATTCCAAATATGGATATGAGTAGGTTTTATGGCAAGGATCCCGTAACATGGATACTACTGATGGAGAAATATTTTGATCTCAATAATGTGAAAAACACACAAAAGGTACGCATTGCAGCTTTACATTTAGAAAAAAATACATTTTTATGGTATCAATGGCTTTGCTCCCGTAAAAAAAAATTCACTTGGTCCATTTTTATGGAGGAAATGATAGCACATTATGAGGATACAAAGAGAAAAACCTTATTTAGCCAATTGATAAATCTCAAACAAAAGGGTTCAGTGGGGGAGCATATTGAGGACTTATAAAAATTGAATATAAGGGTAACTGATATTCTAGAGGAACATAAGATTGATGTCTTCCTAGGGACTTTAAAGGATAACATCCAACATGAATTTCGCGTTTGGGAACCTAATTCATTGGAGAAGGCATTCATGTTGGGAAGAAAATTTGAATGCAAAATTATGGTGACAAGGAAGCCTACCAATCACATCTATAAATATGGAAGTGTTGCTACTCCTAGACTCTCACAACCTACAAGGTTGACACCACAAAAATTGGAAGAAAAAAGAGCAAAAGGGCTTTGCTATAGTTGTGATAGAAAATACACTAAAGATCATAAGGTGTTGAGAAGAAATTATTTTACATAGATTGTGAAGAGGAGGAAGAAAATGAACAAGAAACTTCAAAAGAAGAGGATATACACCAGGAACCAACCCTAGAAGAAGAAGAAATGAGTCCGACCATATCGTGTAATGCATTGGCTGGAATTACCACTCTTTAAACTCTCAAGATAGAAGGAGATATCAAGAAGAAAAAGGTAATAGTATTTATTGATTCGGGTAGTACCCATAATTTTATCCATTGTAAGGTAGCCAAGGAATTGAATTGTTTCCTATACCCAGCACCAGAATGTCAAGTGATGGTTGCAAATGAAGGAACCATAGATTTATCTAGAAAATGCCATAGTATAAAGCTAACAATGGGGGAATATGTATTGAATAGTCCAATGCTTTCCATTCCAATGGGAGGTTCTGATGTTGTACTAAGAGTAAAATGGTTACAATCCTTGGGGACGGTAGCTTTTAATTTTCAGGAACTTTTCTAGAAATTTTTTTCTAAAGGAAAGGAAATCGAATTACGGGGTATCGTAGGGAAGCCGAGAAATATAATAATATCTAATGTCATGACAAAGCTTCTGAAGAAATAAAAACAAGGCATAATTGCACAATTATGCTCTCTAGAAGTTCCAACATCAAAATCATCTATTTCTCTAGATCTTCAAAAAGTTTTGGATAATCATTCCAAGGTGTTTGAAACTCCCAAAGGACTCCCACCCATTCGTTATCATGATCATGCTATTCATTTAATTCCAGGAAGTGTTCTTCCAAACATAATTCCTTACATATATCCTTATGTCCAAAAGAGAGAAATTGAACATATGATTGCAGATATGTTAGAGGCTAGTATAATTCAACCTAGTCAAATTTCTTTCTCTGCTCTAGTAGTATTCATGCACAAGAAGGATGGATCATGGCATATGTGTCCGGATTATAGGGAGCTCAATAAGCTCACTATTAAAGATAAATTTCTCATTCCTGTGATTAATGAATTATTGGATGAATTACATGGAGCAATTTATTTTACCAAGTTGGATCTTCATTCAGGATATCATCAAATTAGAATGAATACTGAAGGTATTCCAAAAACATCATTTCTAACTCATGAGGGTTATTATGAATTTTCGGTCATGCCTTTTGGCCTTACCAATGCACCTTCTACATTTCAAGGGTTGATGAATTCCATTTTCAAACCCTTCCTTAGAAAATTTGTGCTAGTATTTTTTGATGACATACTAATCTACAACAAGTCTTGGAAGGATCGTGATCAACATGTTGACAGGGTGCTTAAACTATTGGAGGAGAAATCGTTATACACAAAAACATCCAAATGTTTCTTTGGAGTACAAGAGGTGGAATATCTGGGTCATATTGTATCTCACTATTGTGTAACCAGCTCCAAAAATAGAAGAAAAGAGATATCAACGCCTTAGAAATAAGCCACTTCGAGGGGGCAACCTCCAATACATTACATAAATGAACAATTCTTGGATGATACAATTTACAAAACCTCCTTTCTATATATAGGAGTCCATGGGGCCATAATGTAATCCTAGTGGGCCACAATGTAATCCTAGCCGACCTAACAATAATAAATTAAGGGCACAATAATAACAATATGGGGGTTACAAGGGTACAATAATAACAATAAGGGGGTTACACTAACAATAATAAGGGACTATACTAGTAATATAGGGACCTAACATGCCCCTCTCCTTCAAAAAAGTGTTGTCCTCAACGCTTGAGTAGCTCTGGGTTCTTTTGTATAAAATTCTCATCCTCCCATGTAGAATCTTCAGTGGGTAAGTTCTTCCACTTGATGAGATACTCTGAAATTGATCGATTTCGTAGTTGTCGAGTTCTTGTTTCCGTGACCGCTTCCGGTTCCAATATGATTTTTCCTTCCTCATCAAGTTATGGCAATATTGTTTGAACTGGAAGATTTTCACCTATAACCTTCTTTAATCACGAAACATGGAAAACTGGATGTACTCGCGAAGAAGCAGGAAGCTCCAATTTGTATGCCATAGTACCAATCTTTTGCAACACCTTGTAAGGACCATAGTACTTTGGCGATAATTTATTATCCTTCTTAGCTTGCATGAGGGACATTTGTTTATATGGTTGTAGCCGTAAAAATACCCAATCTCCTACATCAAAACTTCTCTCGCTGCGATGTTGATCTGCCTGTTGTTTCATTCGATTTTGTGCGAAATTCAGGTTATCCTTTAAGAGTTGGAGAACTTCTTGCTGATGCTCGATGTGATCTTCCACTGCTTGAACCTTCGAATTTTCTCTTAAATATGATGTGATGGATGGTGGATGATATCCATAAAGTGCCATAAATGGGGTCATTTTTGCTGCGGTATGGAAGGAAGTGTTATACCACCATTCAGCGAGAGGTAACCACTTGACCCATTGTGTTTGTTTATCGGATACAAAACAACGAAGATATCCTTCCAAACATTTATTTACTATCTCAGTTTGACCATCAGATTGAGGATGATAAGATGAGCTATGAGCTAATTGAGTACCCAAACAAGAAAATAACTCCGTCCAAAAATTTCCCATAAAAATGGGATCTTTGTCGCTCACAATAACCCTTGGGCTTCCATGTAGCTTTTGAATTCTGTCCACAAATGTAGTAGCAACTGTACTTGCTTTAAATGGATGAGATAATGCACAAAGTGTGCATACTTGGTAAGTCTATCAACTACCACCATGATGACATTCTTTCCTTCGGACTTAGGTAAACCTGTGATAAAATCCATTGAAATCTCCTCCCAACGTTGACTTGGAATGGATAAAGGTTATAGAAGTCCCGGGGTCTTAATTGTCTCCACTTTATTCTGCTGGCAAACCAAACATTCCGCCACAAACTTTTGAATATCAGATTTAAGGCCATCCCAAAAAAAATCTTTCTTCACCCTGTGGTAAATTTTTAAAAATCTTGAGTGTCCTCCTAAAGGAGAAGTGTGCAATTCCAGAAGAATCTTTTGTTTTAGTTGGGAATTCTTACAAAGATATAAGCGATCTTTGTACCATAAGGAATCATTTTTCCAACTAAATGTATCGGAGCTGTACTAGGATCTTGCTGCAGCTTTTGAATGAGTGTCCATACATCTTTGTCCTTCTTCCATTCATCTCTTGCTTCGGTTATCCAATCACGGTTGGATAATAGAAATGGCACAAGCAATGCTTCCACCTCTTCATTATTTCTTGAGAGTGCATACTGCAACAAAATTAAGATTTCCTTTTTTTGTAGATTATTTCAAAGTCATAACTCAACATCTTTGTGACCCATTTTCTCTGCTCTTACGAAGATAGTCTTTGTTCGAGAAGTGTTTAAGACTATCATGATCGTGTTTTTACCTTTGAAGTGTCTTCCCATTAGGTAAGTTCGCCATTTCTTTAGTGCATGCGATGTGCTAACATTTCCTTCTCATAAATAGGGTTTTACGTAAATACTTTCCTTTGATTGGATGACTTTCAAAAGAAATGGGTCTTCCTTCTGCATTAAAACTACACCAATTCCATTTCTGAGGCATCACATTTCCATGATAAAGGTTTTTGTGAAGTAGCGAGTAGCTAAGGCTGGTGCTAGGCACATTGCCTCTTTAAGATGTTCAAAGGCCTTAGTTGCTTTAGGAGTCCATGAAAATGCATCTTTCTTCAATAATGTTGTTAGAGTCTTTGCTATTCTCCCATAATTCTTAGAAAAACTTGTGATAATAGTCACATTGGCAGAAATTCTATAGTTTGCTTTATTGTCTTGGGGACTTTCCATTCCTTAATGGCTTTAATTTTGTTAGGGTCTACTTTAACACCCTCGGTGAGATATAATATGACCTAGATATTCCACCTCTTGTACTCCAAAGAAACATTTGGATGTTTTTGCATATAATTGTTTCTCCTGCAATAGTTTGAGCACCACTGTCAACATGTTCAACATGATCCTTCCAAGACCTATTGTAGATTAGTATATCATCAAAAAATACTAGAACAAATTTTTCTAAGGAAGGGTTTGAAAATGGAATTCATCAACCCTTGAAATGTAGAAGGTGCATTGGTAAGGCCAAAGGCATGACCAAAAATTCATAATGACCCTCATGAGTTCGAAATGTTGTTTTTGGAATATCTTGAGTCTTCATTCTAATTTGATGATATCTGAACGAAGATCAACTTGGTAAAATAAATTGCTCCATGTAATTAATCCAATAATTCATCAATCACGGGAATGGGAAATTTATCTTTAATGGTGAGCTTATTGAGCTCTCTATAATCAGGACACATTCGCCATGATCCATCCTTCTTGTGTACCAATACTACGGGGAGCGAGAAAGAACTTTGACTAGGTTGAATTATACCCGGCGTCTAACATTTACGCAATCATACGTTCAATTTCGCTCTTTTGGAAGTAAGGATATCTATAAGGGCGATGTTTGGAGGAACACTTCCTGGAATCAAAGGAATAGCATGATCATGATCATGAATAGGTGGGAGTCTTTTGGGAGTTTCAAACACCTTGGAATGATTGTTCAAGACTTGTTGGAGATCTGCGACGAAATAGATGATTTTGATGTCGGAACTTCTAGTCGAGCATAATTGTGAAATTACGCCTCGTTGTTCTTTCTTTAGAAGATTTGTCATGACATTAGAGCTTATTATCCTTCCCGGCTTCCCTTCAATACCCCAGTAATTCGACTTCCTTTCCTTACGAAAGAATTTCAAGAAAATTTCTTTGAAAATTAAAAAGCTACTAGATCCCCAAATATTGTAACCATTGTACTCCTAGTACAACTTCACCACCTCCCATAGGAATGGAAAGCATTGGACTAGTCAACACATATTCCCCCATGGTTAGCTTGATATTATGGCATTTTCCAGAGAAATTTATAGTTCCTCCATTTGCAACCATCACTTGACATTCGAGTCTTCGGGTATAGGAAACAATTTAATTCCTTGGCTACCTTACAATGAATAAAATTATGGGTGCTACCTGAATCAATCAACACTATTACCTTTTTCATTCTTGATTTGTCCTTTTATCTTGAGAGTTTGAGGAGTGGTAATTCCTGCCCGGGTGCATTACACGATATGGTCGGATTCATTTCTTCCTCTTGGGGGCCTAGTTCCTGGTGTATATCCTCTTCTTGTTCATTTTATTCTTCCTCTTCACAATCTATGTAAAATAATTTCTTCTCGGCACACTTATGACCTTTAGTGTATTTTCTATCACTGGCTGTGCAGAAGCCCTTTTTCTCTTTTTTCTTCCAATTTTTGTGGTGTCAACCTTGTAGGTTGTGGAAATCTAGGCGTAGCCACACTTCCTTCTTTATAGAATTGAGTGGTAGGCTTCCTTGTTGCCATAATTTTACATTCAACTTTTCTTTCCAACCTGAATGCCTTCTCCAATGAATCCGGTTCCAGAACGCGAACGTCATGTTGAATGTTATCCTTTAAAGTGCCTATGAAGAGATCAATCCTGTGTTCCTCTGGAATATCGAGTTACCCTTATATTCAATTTTTGGAAGTCCTCAATGTGCTTTGCCCCACTAAACCCTTTTGTTTGAGATTTATAAATTGGCTAAATAAGGTGTTGCTCTTTGTATCCTCATAATGTGCTATCATTTCCCTTCGTAAAAATTGACCAAGTGACAATTTTTTTACGGGAGACAAAGCCATCGATACATACAAATGTATTTTGTTCTAAATGTAAAGTTGCAATGCGTACCTTTTGTGTGTTTTGCACATTATGAAGATCAAAATATTGCTCCATCTGTAGTATCCATGTTACATGATCCTTTCCATCAAACTTCCTCATATCGATTTTTGGAATATGGTGGTTCTTCCCACCAACATTAGAGTTCTGAAATCACGATTAACATTTATTTTGTTCTCATCATGAGGTTCTTCTACTATATTTTCACCATTAGGAAACATTTCTTGTATCAACTTTTTCAAATCTTTGATGTTTGATTTTAGATCATCCATCTTAGCTTCCATGCCAGCTTCCATGCCATCCATCTTAGCTTCCACGCCATCCATCTTAGGTTCCACTCCTTTCTTCAAACCGTCCATCTTCAACTCCATGCCATCCATCTTAGCTTCCATGCCTTTCTTCAAACCGTCCATCTTCACTTCCACGCATTTCTTAAAAACTTCCATTTCATTTTTTGTGGCTCTTTACGAGAGTGAAATTTGTTGCACTTGCTCTTGTAATTTTGATAGATCATGTTGCAATTCTTCATCTTCATGAGTCATGGTAGAGCCTTCTGAAGGCTTAATGGATGTTGAATTATTTTTAGGCGCCCATTTTAGAATCCAATATTGATACCTATTCTACAATATTCCCTTGGAATCAATTCAACTTGATTCTTCAAACAAGACTTATGCAATTCGGAAAAAAAATACACACCTTTTACTTGCTTTGAGGAGCTCGATATTGAAATTGAATTATCTCTGTAATTGAAAATCTTCAATATCTGAAATTCAACCCTGTAGTAGCCCTCTGAAGCTTCTTTCAAATGCCACAGGTCTGATCTAATTTGGATTCCCCAAGACAAAGTTGTGTCCAATCTCCCACAATGACCTAATTTTGGACTGGTTCAGTAGAGAAAACTTGTAGGACTTGCCACGTGTCACTGTTTCGTCCTTTGTCTCTGAAATTGATAGCAAAGAAACTACAGTCCGTGTACTTGTGAAAAAATTTTACAGCACTCAAATCCACTGCCCAGAGAGAGAATTATTGAACTTTTCCCACAATCACCTCTTTGAGATGAAATTCAGGAGCCTGAAAAAGCACTACCTTCCACAGATCATATCTCCAAAAATATTGCGAACCAAGCTCTGAAATTTTTTGACAAATTTCCTCAGGATTTCAGCTTCGCACCATACAAATTTCAGATTCTGAACCTTCGTAGAAAATTTTTTATAGCGAAAATGCCACGATGACCTGTTTAGGAGCTTGAAAAAAGGCCTAACTTCCACAGATGATATCTCTGAAAATATTGCGAACCAAGCTCTGAAATTTTTAGAAAATCTTCCTCAGGATTTTAGCGTCGCACCCTAACAATTTCAGCTTCTGAAACTTTGTAGAAAAAAAGTTATAGCGAAAATGCCACGATGACCTGTTTGGAGCAGCGAAACCCTAGAATCCAAACCTCTGATACCAAATGTTGTGTAACCAGCTCCAAAAATAGAAGAAAAGAGATATCAATGCCTTAGAAATAAGCCACTTCAAGGGGGAAACCTCCAATACATTACATAAATGAACTATTCTTGGATGATACAATTTACAAAATCTCCTTTCTATATATAGGAGTCCATAGGGCCATAATGTAATCTTAGTGGGCCACAATGTAATCCTAGCCAACCTAACAATAATAAATTAAGGGCACAATAATAACAAAATGGGGGTTACAAGGGTACAATAATAATAATAAGGGGGTTACTCTAATAACAATAAGGGACTATACTAGTAATATAGGGACCTAACACTCACGAGGGTGTTAAGGTAGACCCTAACAAAATTAAAGTCATTAAGGAATGGAAAGTCCCAAAAACCATAAATAATTTGCGAGGATTTCTCGGGTTAACAAGGTATTATCATAAGTTTTTTAATAATTATGGGAGAATAGCAGCACCTCTAACAACATTATTGAAGAAAGATGCATTTTCATGGACTCCTGAAGCAACTAAGGCCTTTGAACATCTTAAAGAGGCAATGCACTTAGCACTAGTCTTAAGTATGCCAGACTTCAGAAAAACCTTTATTATGGAATGTGATGCTTTAGGAAATGGAATTGGTGTTGTTTTAATGAAATAAGGAAGACCCCTTGCTTTTGAAAGTCATCCAATAAAAGGAAATTATTTACAGAAAGCTATTTATGAGAAGGAAATGTTGGAAATACTACATGCACTAACGAAATGGCAACCTTACCTGATGGGAAGACACTTCAAGGTAAAAACCGATCATGATAGTCTTAAACACTTTTTGAAACAAAGAGTATGTCTTCAAAAGAGTAGAAAAAATGGGTCACAAAGATGTTGGGTTATGACTTTGAAATAATATACAATAAAGGGAAGCTAAATGTTGTTGTAAATGCACTTTCAAGAAAGGATGAAGAGGTGGAAGCATTGTTTTGTGCCATTTCTATTATCCAACCAGATTGGATAACCGAAGCAAGGGATGAATGGAAGAAGGACAAAGAAGTGTGGACACGCATTCAAAAGTTGCAACAATATCGTAGTACATCTGATACATTCATTTGGAAAAATTATTCCTTATGGTACAAAGATCGCTTATATATTTGCAAGAATTCTGAAATAAAACAAAAGATTCTTTTGGAATTTCACACTTATCCTTTAGGAGGACACTAAGGATTTTTAAAAAATTACCGCGGGGTGAAGAAAGTTTTTTTTTGGGATGGCCTTAAATCTGATATTAAAATTTTTTTGGCAGAATGTTTGGTTTTCCAACAAAATAACGTTGAGACAATTAAGACCTCGAGTCTTCTACAACTAGTTTATCCATTCCAAGTCAACATTGGGAGGATATTTTAATGGATTTTATCACAGGTTTACCTAAGTCCGAAGGAATGAGTGTCATCATGGTGGTAGTTGATAGACTTACCAAGTATGCACACTTTTGTGCATTATCTCATCCATTTAAATCAAGTACAGTTTCTATTGCATTTATGGAAATAATTCAAAAGCTACATGGAAACCCAAAGATTATTGTAAGTGACAGAGATCTCATTTTTACTGGAAATTTTTGGAAGGAATTATTTTCTTGTTTGGGTACTCAACTAGCTCATAGCTCATCTTATCATCCTCAATCTGATGGTCAAATAGAGATAGTAAATAAATTTTTGGAAGGATATCTTCGTTGTTTTGTGTTTGATAAGCAAACACAATGGGTCAAGTGGTTACCTCTCCCTGAATGGTGGTATAGCACTTATTTCCATACTGCAGAAAAAATGACTCCATTTATGGCACTTTATGGATATCATCCACCATCCATCACATCTTCTTTAAGAGAAAATTCTAAGGTTCAAACAGTGGAAGATGACATCGAGAGTCAACAAGAATTTCTCCAACTCTTAAAGGATAACCTAAATTTGGCACAAAATCGAATGAAACAACAGGCATATCACATCGCAGCGAGAGAATTTTTGATATAGGAGACTGGGTATTTTTACAGCTACAACCATACAAACAAATTTCCCTCAAGGAAGGTAATAAGTATAATAAATTATCGCAAAAGTACTATGGTCCTTACAAGGTGTTTCAAAATATTGGTACTATGGCATACAAATTGGAGCTTCTTGTTTCTTCGCGAGTGCATACAGTTTTCCATTGTTCATGCTTAAAGAAGGTTATAGGGGACAAAATTTGAGTTCAAACAATATTTCCAGAACTTGATGAGGAAGGAAAAATCATATTGGAACCTGAAGTAGTCACAGAAACAAGAATTCGACAGCTACGAAATCGATCAATTTCAGAGTATATCATCAAGTGGAAGAACTTACCCACTAAAGATTCTACATGGGAGGATGAGAATTTTATACGGAAGAATCCGGAGCTACTCAAGCATTGAGGACAACACTTTTTTGAAGGAGAGGGGCATGTTATGTCCCTATATTACTAGTATGGTCCCTTATTGTTGTTAGTGTAACCCCCTGATTGTTATTGTGGTACCCTTGTAACCCCAATATTGTTATTATTATGCCCTTACATTATTATTGTTAGGTCAGCTAGGATTATATTGTGATCCCATGGACTCCTATATATAGAAGGAGGTTTTGTTCATTTGTATCATCGAAGAATTGTTCATTTATGTAATGTAAAGGAGGTTACCCCCTCGAAGTGGCTTATTTCTAAGGCATTGATCTCTCTTTTCTTCTATTTTTGGAGCTAGTTTCATAACACTATGTTTAATAAAAAAAAGTTTCATGTATTGTTTGTTTTTTGAAATATTTTCCTTAACAATCTTAAATATATGAAATCGGGCTTCTTTATATAAATATTATCATTGTTAAAATTTGATATAAGTATTAATAATTCCCTTTTTAGTTAAGGAAGGCTAAACCTTTAAACAAAAGTTGGAATATCATTTTGATCTTCATTGAATTCCTTGATATTTTTCTTGTCACCTAAACATTTTGAGTAATAAAAAACCACTTTGGATAACACCCAACTTCCATCTACCTCACCGTTGATGATCCCATGTCCTAGTGGTGAACCCATTCCGCAAGTACCAAAGGAACCTCTTAGGCATATAACATATAACCCTCATGTAAGGGTAGCTCATAAATACAACATTTTTAACGACCAAACTCATTATTTTATAGCATTGTCATCACTCGAGGTCTTACAAATGTGTCCTTATAAAAAAAAAGTTATATTTTAAGAATTAAGGGGATTTTTTCATTTTTATTTGTGCCTCATCACGTTTTATTAGATAATTTTGAGCCACTTCTCCCATATTTGATCATGTTCCAAATCCTAGTGACAATCAAGAATGTCACCATCCACAAATACATTATAGATGAGGGAGCATCTATTTTTATTATGTCCCAGAGTGTATGGTTTAATTTGGGCTCTCCTAAGGTTACCCTGTATACTATCACCCTTTGGGATTATGATGGTTAACGATCTCAAACTAAGGGTCTTTACTAGAACATCCTCGTCAAACTAGTGGGAAACATTGTCTTGATTGATATCAAGGTTATAAATGCACCATTGGATGAAAAAAAAAAAATTGGATGTAGTTACATGTACACTATGAAAGAATTTTTTTTTTATTTGTTTCAAATAATCATCTTCCCTCACAACTGAAGGGTCATCATAGTCGACCAACTTACAAACTATGAGCTCCACCCAATAGCCAATTTGAACAACAACCTACCCCTAATTTGGTCCAACCATGTGTTCCCATCATATGTTGACTTGGGCCATAGTATTTTTAAAGACTTCACACTCTTGGAACTTATCAAGGTTACCTACCTTCAATTTTTCCACCATATTCTATTCTAGTTTGTACGATAACATTTTTCATGGAGAAAACATCTTTCCCTTTTTCTATCCAAAAACCACCATCCATACATGACCAAATACCTTACATGCATATAAAACCTCACCCTCTCACTAAAATTCTATTTTTATGCCCACTGTAGCTCTTAACCCTATATAATTAATTACTTCAAACATATTCTTAATCAAACAAAAAAGATGCAATGGAAAACACACACATTAATACAAAGATTTTAACTTGGAACCCCAAACCAATAAACCAACAAGTTTTTTTTTTCCAATATATTATTTTGTATAGTATTAATATACAATATATATCATGTGGCATCCATAAATGATCCAAGTGGATCTACATACACCAGTGGCAAGGGAAAAGACTCAAAATTCAAAGTGGAAGAAATGTGGAAAACTCGATGTCAAGTTAAATATTTCATCGTTCTGATCACAGTGGTGCAAATGTTTCATCAAACCGAGTTCTTATGTGAAAGTTAGAGATGGTCAAAATTTTGGGTTGACTTGGTGATATGGCAAGTCAAGGAGGCAACAATTTTGCAAATTTTCGGTGCCAGAATCCAGCCAACTTTTGGGAAAAAATTTGGGATTGTTATTTTGTCTAATATCCCCCAAAATTCGTTAAAAATAATACTTGGGGTTTTTGTTTTTTAAAAAAATCAAAAGATATAAATAAAGGGGCAGGCCATGACCCCCGCCCCTCCCCAAACTATAGTAACGAAAACCATATATCAATATAGGGGGGTGGGCCATGACCCCGCACCCCCCAAAAACCGCCATACCATATATGAAACCGGTGGGAGCATGAGGGGATGGGCCATCATCGGCAGACCCACCCACCCCCAATCTTGTATGATTATATATATAACGGGCTCCAAAATAAGGGGGTCATGATTGATCCCCCGACATCCCTTTGGTAAAATCAATAAACTCATCATTACGCTATCAACTGCCCGATTGAGAGGTTTGGCAGGCCCTATCTATTTCAGAAGACATTCAGAAATAGCGCCCAGGAAGACCAAGTACAGGCAGGCACACAGTTCGAGGTCGTGGAACCCTGAGCCATGCAAGGAGGCAGTGGAACCATGATCTGGGCCACATTTTCAGAGGGCCCAAAATTGTCCAGTGTCCAAATTGGGAAAATTTTATATGGATTCTACACCTCTCGGAAACATGAATCTGATGGCATTGTCCATTTCTACATCAAAGGTCTCTACTTTTCGAGCATTTTCCGGATTGGAGGTATAAGGTGTTTTACATAATTTTACTTTTACTTCTTCTTCTTCCCACAACTTAATGAATGAATGCCTCCCCAATGTTTAGAAGGGCCCGGAGACGTAGTCCGAATTGGACGAAATCTGTAATCAATTTTTGGTGTCTTGGTCTCTTTTTTCTTCATTTTATGTGTTTATGTTTCATTTTTTTAAATGCTCTGCTATATGTAATTCTTTAATGCATCTATAAGAAAAAGATCTTGGATCAATAAATTATCAATCCATTTACCCTTTATTAAAATAAAACCATAGTTCCTTAAATTAAACTAAAAATATCTGGGAAAAACCACCATGCACCACAAAACTACTCTTAACAAAAACCATGTGTTGAAAACCACAAAAAACAAATGCACAAACCACCCAAAAAAACATTTCAGAGGCACTACCCCCAAACCCCCATGTAGGAGGTCTTATTCCCTTTTTTGACCCCACCATTGCGCCCAACGCAATCTACAACATGAGCATATAGTCGTGCCAAGAAGATAACACATACCCATAATTCTCCCACTTTTTGTTTGTGTTTCACTCATGGGGTTTCTAGACTACACGATCAACCATCTAGAGAAGCAATTCCCATTTTTTCTCTACACCAAGAGAACTTCTTAGTTCTCACAAATTTTGATAATGAATCTGAAACATTCTTTAAAGTGTCCACTTCTTCTAGTATCACATTCCGATCTTCAATCATATCTGTGATATTGAACATCAATATGATTTCACTTCAAATAATAAATTTCATTCTTTACTAGCAATATTTCACTTGAACTATCACAATATATCATTACAACTTGATCTACCAACCCAATACCTGAACACAATATTTTTAACCATACTACTTCATTTCTTGCATGAGTGGCTACAAATTATTTATCTTATGGATCTAATAGTGCCACTACAAACCATATTTTTCTCATCCAAATGATTTCTCATCAAAATAGGTTAAACACATACCCACATATATATCTTTTACAATCTAAATCTACAATATAATCTACATCAAAGAATTCATGTATGTCCAACACTCTATACAATCTCATTATTCCTTGGTAGCACAATCATAAATCAATAGTGTCACACAAATACCTAAAATCCATCTTTACTATTTTCCAATGCTCCTTCCCCGGTTTTGACATATATCTGCTCAATACTCCCACTGCATGTGCAATACATAATCCATTCCATACATCAATATTACAATGACACTATCATATGGAACATGAGATATTCTCTATTCCTCTTCTAGTGTAATTAAAATCCGATCTATAAATAACTTTACAACTACAAGAATAAGCACCTTTACTAGTTTATGTTCTTGCGAAATAAACATATACAATATTTCCATGGCATACTTCCTATGATTTAACTAGAGATTCATATTTTCCTAATCTCTTTTAATTTCCATTCCTAAGATAAAATTTTCATCATCAAGATCTTCTGATCTAGGGGGATATTGGTGGTCACCCGCCTATTCTGCTTGGGGCCCCACCATTGTCTCTTTCAGTTTTTCAGTTTCGACTCAACTTACTACTTTTAGCAGTTTTTCGGGTCCTGAAATTCTAGAGCCATTTTGAGGCCCTAAACGATTTTTTTTGGGAAAACAGAGAGCAACATGGGTCCATAGACCGATGTTTCTTGTTCAAAATTTTTAGTTCTCAGATAGATATTTCTAATGAGGTATGGTACGCATCAAATGGAGATCATAGGCCAAAGTTATGCCCCTGGGAAGTTGAAACACCAATTTACCCAAACGGGGCCCATAGTTTTGGCGCTTCATCTCCTAGGGTTAGGGTTTTGGCTGTTGAGGATTTCCCATTGTGTCTAAATAATAAATAGGCCCTCAAGCTTCATTGTAACTTAGTTCATGGGCATGTATCCGCCACATCTCTTCTCAGCAATAGCTACCAGTGCCCTAGCTAGTTTTATTTCCATTTTGTCTGTAAGAAAATTTCAGTTCTTAGATATTAATGAAATGAAGTGTTATTTCCATTGCATATTTGTATTTATGGTTATATGTTTATTCTGTTGCATTCCAGCATAAATCTGGATCAGTGGTATCAGAGTGGTCTGCTTTTTCTTGATCTTTCTTTGCATGTTCCCAATGAGGTCGCGGTATAAGGAGTTAGGGCTCGATCTGGTGGAACCTTTGCAAGATCAGCCTCCCAAACTTCGACGGACGCCCATGGGGGACGAAAAGAAAGATGAGGGAGTAGGATATCCTATCAAAATATTGCTCGAGGAGGCCCTCGAAAAACAAAGGAACGCGATGATGGATAACTTTGCCCAGATCCTTCAAAGGCTACCCACCTGCGGCGCATATACATCCAGCAACCACTCTAGAGGTGCGACTCCTTTTAAGGTACAAGTAAATTTTAACATTCCCATATTTGAGGGTAAAATAGATGCAAATGTCGTAGATAGATGGTTGAATCTATTAGAAGGATATTTCTCGGCTCATGACTTCTCCGACAGGGAGAATATTATTTTTGCACTCCTCAAAGCTGCCCCCCATGTCAAGGACTGGTGGGAAACCCACTGTGAGAAAAAGGATGAGACAGAACCCTCTCTATTCTTGACCATACCCACTTGGAATTATTTTTGAGATGCCATCAAGGAACAATATTATCCCGTGGGGAGCTATGAGGACAAGTACATACAATGGACCACGCTGTGACAACAAAGGGATCAAGATATGCATGAGCTGACGAATCTGTTCCGTACCCTGCGCACCAAGTTAGGTATCAAATATTTAGAGAAACATCTGGTGCTAAAGTATCATAGTTGTCTACACAGATACATTCAGGAGGAAATGGAGTTCCTCGGCATCTCCTCACTTGGTACAACATACCGGTATGCTACCAAGATTGAGCAGAAATTCAAGCAGAAGAAGCGAGACTTTGGATCTGCGAATCAAAAGCAAGGGAAGGGTGCTCCCAAACTGCAGAACAAAGGATAGAGCCAAGGCATGGTGAATCAATACAACCTGTCGAAGCCACAAGCAAAGAACAACACCGTAAAGCCAAAGAAGGACATGGGAAAGTGGTGTGAGTTCCATAAGAGCTCCACTCACAACGCAAGTGAGTGTCGAGCCAAGGAGTCGCTGGTGGCCGAGATGAGGGCTTTTGAGTCAGATGCATGCTCCGACTCTGAATTAGAACCTGACAAGGGGAATGACAAAGGGAAATAGATTATTGATGCGAAGCCCAACGCCACTTTTGCCACTACGAAGATCCAGAAGGAGGAACCGGAAGATTAGGAAGAGGAGGAACGTCTCTTCGACTCCCAGATGTGGGTAAAGGGCTCCCCAGTACAGTTCATTGTTGACAATGGGAGCCAAAATAACCTCATTTCAGCAAACGTCGTGAAGCGGTTCGGCTTGTTTACCATAGCTCACCCACATCCATACACCACCAGGTGGCTTCACCAAGGACGAGATCTCCGAGTCAGCCAGCAGTTTCGCCTTCCCTATAGCATCAAGCCCTTCACAGATGAGGTATTATGTGACATTGCTCCTATTGATGTTTCTGATGTATTATTAGGAAAACCATACTTGTGGAAGCGTCATGCTATGTATGAGTCTCGGCCTCATGCTGTTATTGTTACTTTGGGAAATAAGTTGTACAGGATACCAGAGGTACCACCTCCTACCGCTATCTCTTTGGTTACTGCAAAAAAATGCAGTAAGGTCATTTCCCAAACCAGGAATTTTTTTTTCCTGATGATCCACCCCCAAGGCAAGAAGAAGATTGTGGCCACGACCTCCAGACAGGGCTCCTCTGCACAACAACAACAAATGGATAAGGTTGTGGAGGAATACGGGGACATGTTTACCTCACCCACAGGGGTTCCTCTGCACTGTCAGGTCAAGCACCTAATTGATCTAACCCCAGGTGTGCCGCTACCCAATGGACTAATCTATCGGTGCTCTGTTATAGAGAACAATGAAATCAAGAGGCAGATTCAGGAGCTATTGCAGAAAGGTCACATCCGACCAAGTTCATCGCCCTGTGGGAGCCCGATCGTGTTGGTAAAGAAGGATGGGATGTGGAGACTCTGTATTGACTATCGGGTGCTAAACAAGATCATTTTCCAAAATAGGTACCTGATCCCACGGATTGATGACCTTCTGGACCAACTCAAAGGTGCAAAATATTTCAGCAAGATCGACTTGAAGTCTGGTATCACCAAGTACCAATTGAACCCTTCGATGTGTGGAAGACTGCCTTCAAAGCCCAGGAAGGCCTTTTCGAATGGCTGGTCATGCCTTTTGAGTTGAAGAATGCTCCCGTAACCTTCATAAGGATGATGAATGACATCTTGCAACCATTTACCAACTCATTTGTAGTGGTGTACTTGGATGAAATTATGATCTTCAACAAGACTTGGAAATAGCACCTTCACCACATCCGACAAGTCCTCCAAACACTGCAGCAACACAAGTTGTGTGCCAATTTGGAGAAGTGCACTTTTGGCATGACCCAGGTTCAATATCTGGGATACATTATTGATGAAAGAGGGGTGCATGTGGATCCAACCAAGATCCACGTCATTCGGGATTGGCCAGCCCCAACCACTATAACAGAGCTTCGCAGCTTTCTGGGTCTTGCTAATTTCTACTATAGGTTCGTATTGGGATTCTCTCATATCACTTGGCCCTTGAGACAATTTACCAAGGGAGGAATGAGAGAAAAATTCTTTTGGTCAGAACCTCAACAGAAGGCGTTCACAGAATTGAAAAATTGCCTCTGTTCTACCCCAGTGCTGACATTACTAGACTTGCAACAACCATTTGAGATCGAGACAGATGCCTATGACTATGCTATTGGGGCAGTTATTAATCAACAGGGACATCCAGTGGCATATCACAATGAGACATTGTCTAACACAGTTCGCAAGTATCCCACTTATGACAAAGAAATGTATTCCATTGTGCAAGCTTGTCGACAATGGAAGCATTACATTTTGGGGAAGGAAACAATCATCCACACAGACCATTGTCCCCTGCAGTTCATACAAACACAAGGGAAGTTGTAGAATGATCGCCATCAGAAGTGATCCACATATCTGCAACAGTTTCATTTGAACATCAAGTACAAGAGGGGTAACACCAATAATGTTGCAGACTGCCTCAGCCGACCACCGATCGTGGCGCTAACCACCGTTCTCAACTCTTGTGGGCACGAGACTTCTGATTGGCTGCTTCTCTACGAGAGGAACCCAGAATTCGGCCACACTTACAAGGCACTCTTGGGGGGTACGCAAGTTCCAAATTTTCACCTCCAAGATGCACTTTTATGTCACCTGGGACACCTCTATGTTCCTTCAAGTGAGCGTGCCAAGATGATATGGGAAGCACACTACAGTCGAGTCGCTGGAAATTTCGGGGTCGAGAAAACAATAGCTATACTGCAGAAGTATTTCTATTGGCCAAACCTTCGAAACGATGTCGAGAAGCACATCAGATCTTGCACTGCCTATGTCATTGCCAAACTGACCATCAAGAAGCAAGGCCTATATACTCCGCTACCTACCCCTAGTCGGCCTTGGGAATCCATATCCATGGATTACATGTCGGGCCTGCCTTCTACTAAGCATGGAAATGACTATGTTTTTGTGGTCGTCGACATATTCTCGAAGATGGCCATTATGGCGGCCTACAAGAAGAATATCACAGCAGAAGCCACTGCTAAACTCTTCTTTGAACGAGTGTGGGTGCACTTTGGGATCCCACAGTCTATCATATCAAATCGGGATAGCAGGTTCCTTGACACATTTTGGTCCAGCCTTTGGTCAATGCTGGACACCAAGCTCACCAAGTCCACAGCTTGCCATCCCCAAACAGATGGCCAGACAAAGGTCGTCAACAGAATGATTGTACACATTCTGCGCATGTAAAATTCAAAGCATCCACGCACATGGGACGAGAGCCTCCCCTATGTACAACATAGTTATAATCAATCTCTCCACAATTCAATCGGACATAGCCCCTTTCAGGTGGGCTTGGGATTCCAGCCACTATGTCCCATTGACGTAGCCATGCCATTTGCGGCTACTCAGGCCGATTCGGCTCATGTCCAGTCTGAAGTTGACAAAGAAAATAGATTTAGCGAGCACATTCAACACATCCACCAATAGGTTCATGACATATTGGATAGAGCCAATGCTAAGTACAAGCAATGCCATGATCAACACCGGGTGCCACACAACTTCTAGGTGGGTGACAAAGCGTGGCTACATTTGCAAAAGGAGCGCCTCACTGGACCCCACCGCAAGCTTCACCCACTCTGATACAGGCCATACACCATCACCAAGGCTATAGGGAACAATGCCTTCGAGCTCAATATTTCACTATTCCTTGGTCTGCACCCAATATTCAATGTGGACCGCCTTTGTCCTTACTTCCCACCTCTACTAGACACCTCTGACATTGCAGAACAACTCACACCAACGGAGTTAAACCCAGAATGCATGGAACAGGCCACCACAGATTATATCATGGACATGCAAATCAAGAACACTTGCCAACAGAAGATCCAACTATATCGGGTTGTCAAAGCTGGCCAACTCCTGCACCAAGGAAAGTTGTTCACCAGGGACCAAGTTCAGCAGAAATTTCCTCATCTCATGGAGGAACTTAATGCAATGGGGACCATTGCTTCCTAAAGGGGGAGGAATGATCTAGGAGGATATTGGTGGTCACCCGCCTATTCCACTTGGGGCCCCACCATTGTCTCTTTTAGTTTTTCAGTTTTGGCTCAACTTACTACTTTTAGCAGTTTTTCAGGTCCTGAACTTCCGGAGCCATTTTGAGGCCCTAAACGACATTTTTTGGGAAAACAAAGAGCAACATGGGTCCATGGATCGATGTTGCTCATTCAAAATTTATATTCCTCGGATAGATCTTTCTAACGAGGTATGGTACACGTCAAACGGAGATTGTATGCCAAAGTTATGCCCCTGGGAAGTTGAAACACCAATTTACCCAAACAAGACCCATAGTTTTGGTGTTTCATCTCCTAGGGTTATGGTTTTGGCTGTTGAGGATTTCCCATTGTGTCTAAATAATAAATAGGCCCTCAAGCCTCATTGTAACTTAGTTCAGAGGCCTGTAGCCGCCACATCTCTTCTCAGAGATAGCTACCAGTGCCCTAGCTAGTTTTATTTCCATTCTGTCTGTAAGAAAATTTCAATTCTTTGATATTAATGAAATGAAGTGTTATTTCCACTGAATCTTTTTATTTATGGTTATATGTTTATTCTATTGCATTCCTGCATAAATCCGGATCATATTACATGCCAAATTTAGAGGAAATTTGACTTTTCACTTCTTGGATTATTTCCTTGTTAACTCCAATCATCAACATATCATCCACATATAATACCAAATAAATAAAATTATCACAAAATCATTTGAAATACACACAATGATCTTCTTTTATGTTTGTGAATCTAAGTCCCAACATATAAGTATCAAATTTTTGATACCACATTCTTGGTGATTTCTTTAACCCATACAACGACTATTTTAGCTTGCATACTAGCTCTTTATGTCCTTTCACGACAAATCCTTTGGTTACTTTGTGTATATTTCTTCTTCAATATCCCCATGTAGGAATCTTGTCTTGATTTCAATCTATTCTAATTCAATACCAAAATAAATAGAAACAAATGAAATAAACCTAATAGAAGTTAACTTGGAAATAGGAGAAAAAATATCACCAAAGTCAATTCCCTCTGCCTAGGAATAACCCTTTTCAACTAATTGAGATTTATATATATGTTGAAAGCACTATAATATTTTGTTATACCAAAAGGTGGCTAAATCTGTTTTGAGCCTTCAAGGAAAAAATTTTCATTATATCCATTTTAATTTATGTATTAAACGTCTTCTTAAACACCCATTTGTTTCCAACGATCTTTCTTCTAACCGACAACTCCATTAGATCCCAAACATCATTCTTCTCTAAGCCTCTACTATTTATTCAACCATTGTCTTACTCCAAGGTTTCTATCCTCTAAATCTACTACCTCCCTAAAATTTCTAGGATTATCATCAGTAATAAACAAAACAAAATTTTAATGGAAATCAGGTGAAGTATACCTTTTTGTTTTCCTTCTTTCGCAAACTAGTCTCCTTAGTGCTAGAGTTTTTGTTTCTTCTTAGTTTGATTCATCATATTTCAATTCAAACTCTAGCATATCTGATTTTTCCCCATTGGAAAGACTTCCTCTTTGACAAAAAAATTTACTTACCTAAATAATACATCTAAACTATACACTACCTTCTTAATTGATGGGTTCCAAATCTTATAACCTTTAACAACATAGTTATATACAATAAAGGTGCACTTTTCAAATTTCTTATCTAGTTTACTCTTATTCTTGTTTGGAACATGTACATAAGAATCATAGCCTAATAGCATAATATGTTTAAGAGAAGGTTTATTACCATTCCATGCCTCATGTGGAGTCTTATCATACAACACTAATAAGTGTTATATATTTACTAAGTAACATGCAGTATATGTTTCCTCTACCTATAATTCCTATCATAACACGACTACTAAGCATACCCCTTGCTTTCCCCCAATGTAATATTCATCCATTCTTCAACTCAATTTTATTGAGGTGTGTATTGAGTAGTTTTCTTCTTTTTTATACCACATTTCTTACAAAATTATTTAAATTCATTCTCATAAAATTATCCACCATTAACTATCTTCGACACCTTAATTTTCTTCTGTATTTAGTTTTCCACAAGATCCTTAAACTATTTGAATTTATTAAATAATTCGTATTTTTTCCTGAGGAAATAAATCCATGTATTCCTTTATAATTCATCTATAAATAAGTCAAAATACATATATTTACCCAACTATCTAACTGACACGGGTCCCAACAAATTCACTAGCAATAATGTTCCTTCTGACTTCATATAACTAGAGGATAATATTACGTGGTTATTGTTATGCAACCAACTCAATATATATATATATATATATATATATATATATATATATATATATATATATATATATATATATATATATGGGGAAACATCCTTCACATTACATAAATGAACAATTCTTTGATGATAAAAATGATAAGAGCTCCTTGTTATATATAGGAGTCTAAGGGGTCACAATATAATTAGAGTCTACATAACAATAATAATGTGAGGGCACAAAAATAACAATAGTGGGCTTCTATGGGGCACAACAATAACAATACGGGGCTACACTAACAATAACAATAAGTGGGATACACTAGTATTATATGGAACTAACATGTCCCTCTCCTTCAAAAAAGGTGTTTTCCTCAACTCTTCAGCAGTTTCCGATGTTTTTGTATAAAATTATCATCCTCCCATGTGGAATCTAAAGTTAGTCAATTCTTCCACTTAATGATATACTTTGAAATTAATCGATTATGTAGTTGTTGGATTCTTGTTTCCGTGACTGCTTCAGGCTCAAATATGATTTTTCCTTCTTTATCAAGTTCTGGAAACACTATTTGAACTGGGAGCTTGCCACTAATAACATTCTTTAAGAATGAAAAATGGAAAATTGGGTGTGCTTGAAAGATGCAAGAAACTCCAATTTGTATTCCATTGTACCAATCTATTGAAACACCTTGTAAGGACCATAGTACTTATGTGGTAAGTTATTATGCTTTTAAGCTTTCTTGAAGGACATTTGTTTGTATGGTTGTAGTTGTAAATAAACCCAGTAGCCTACATCAAAACTTCTTTCACTGTGATGTTGATATGCATATTGTTTCATTTGATTTTATGCCAGAGTGAGGTTATCCTTTAAGAGTTGGGGAACTTGTTGTCGATGCTCAATGTGATCTTCCACTGTGTGAACCTTAGAAAATTCTCTTCAAGATGATGTGGTGGATGGTGGATGATATCCATAAAGTGCCACAAATGGGGTCATTTTTGTTGCAGTGTGGAAGAAAGTGTTAAACCACCATTCAAATAGAAGTAACCACTTTAACCATTGTGTTTGTCTATCAGATACAAAGAAATGAATATATCTTTCCAAACATGTGTTCACTATCTCGATTTTCCCATTATATTGAGGATGATAAGATGAGATATGAGCTAATTGAGTACCAAGACAATAAAATAATTTCGTCCAAAAATTTCTATTGAAAATGGGATCTCTGTCATAGTACAATAATATTTGGTTTTCCATATATATTTTGAATTGTTTCCATAAATGCAGTATCAATTATATTAGATTTAAAAGGATGATATCATGCACAAAAGTGTGCACACTTGGTACTCCCATCAACTACCACCAGGATGATACTCTTTCCTTCAGAATTGGGTAAAAATCTAATAAAATGTGGATAAAATCCATTAAGACGTCCTCCCAACATTGACTTGGTGTAGGGACCAACCCTATGCTTTATTTTTATTTTCATTTTTTTAAATAATACAGTAAACTAGGAATAAAACCATAAGCATACAACATTGGAAACTTACAAATATTAAACACTTATATCAAACATTCATAAATTTAACTTCATTACACATACATATATTTTACATGTTAATTATAGGCACAATGAAGTCATAAAAAAAAAATTTATAAATAACATAGGTATCATTCACCAGGAGACAAGATTCAATATTGACTTGTTGCTACTAGCACTACCTTGTTGTCAATTTCCTCCAAGTGTGAATGTTGAGGTGCTTAATCTGAACGTAGTGACCCACTAGTTGACCTCATATCCTACTCCTTGGGTAATCTCCTTCCCCATGGACCCCTGGGCTATAATGGGGTTGTAAAATGAAGGAAATTAGCTAGCTTATAGAGGTGAGAATTCCTTGGCTCAAGATTCCTCTGTTTAAAGTCCTATACCTCACCAAACTCAACTATAGCTCGTAACCACTCAAAATAACATAACCTTCTCCATCCAACAATCGGGTAAAAAAAACTCCTTTTCCCATGGCTTTCCCCTTATTTTATAGGAGGCTTTGTGGGTGACACTTGGAATTTCATGCATAATTAATTGTTTTTATTAATTCAAAATTTGATTATTCACCCACCCATATGTCACCCTCCCACCAAGACTATACAAAATCATTTAGTTAAATTTTAATTTAAAATAGTATTTTCCTCACCCTAACAAGACTTCATATTTCTTCTCCTATTTTAATCCCCCATGTTGCTACTCCTTAATTTTTGATTATTACTGAAGTTAACTTATGAGTCTCAAATTTGGTCCCCTAATTACCTCCTTGTAATATCCCAAATCTAGAATAGCACAGCAAGCCTGCAGAAATAACGAACTCCTGGGAGATTGATGTATAGAAATGAGTTTACAGCCCTTGGATCCCTTATATCAGCAGATCCGGAGTCTAGATCCAAAAGGGGAGCAAAAGCAAATCAAACTAGGTGTGGTAAACATATCTCCCACCACCTACTCTAGCTGAAAAACACCCTACAAGAGGGGCTGCAGCTATGCACAACAAACCTCTTCAGAAATAACGCAGTCTTGGACAGTATGAGTAGAATGCCATCAAATATGATTAACTTATGAGTATACTACAACAAATTAGAATTACCATGAAGCTATTTCAATCTACAGTAGAATACAGGAGACAATAGAGCAAGAAATCTTCAGAAAATAACGCTGCAACACATATATAAACTGCAAAATGGCTTAACAGCATTATTTTGAGGAGCTACAGCAGCTGAATATTACAACTCAGATCTATGATAGATCTGTGGAAAAAACATGAGATCCATTTCAGATCTGGAAACTAGAAAGCCTTATTTACAAGATCCCCTTGAGGTTTTGACTAAATCATGCATTACAAAGAGTAGATCTTAGTTTTAAGTTGTAGATCTGTAAAATGCTTCAGAGATTTCTGAAGATA
Source organism: Pinus albicaulis (assembly GCA_034641835.2). NCBI lineage: Eukaryota > Viridiplantae > Streptophyta > Pinopsida > Pinales > Pinaceae > Pinus > Pinus albicaulis. The sequence goes on along the minus strand of CM076572.1, from coordinate 263,245,135 downwards.
AATTTACATTAGAATAGATCAGATCTAAATAGAACATGGATCAGCAAGCTAATCCATGGATCACCAAAGTGAAAGGCAAAGCCCAGCACCAGAGATATTTCATAAAAAATGGGATCAAAACACCCTACAGAACCTCTAATGAAAATAACGCAGTTTCTCAATGAAAAATGCGCTGTAGCTTGAATAAAAATGATGGCCTGAAGCCAAGATATAGATCTGAAGCTCAAACAGTGGATGCACTCTTCCAGGAGGTTAAAACACACACTCCATGAGAAGAGGCTCCAATACAAGCTAGATCTAAAATGATCTAGAATTCCACTTGCTACAGCTTATAAAAGAAAGCAAACCCTCACTAGATCTATGCTGCAGTTGGAAGTAGAGCTTGGCCCAAAGCCTGATAGTGGATCAAATCAGCAAATAATCCTCCAAGAATCCTCAAGGGAAGAGGTGAAATCCCTGCATAGGAACTCCAAGTGCTAAGTAGCACAATTGTCCACTAAACAACAAAGAATAGTATTTGTCTAAATAGACAAGATACTCAGAAATATAATCAATCAACAACCTTCTCTTGCTGCCTTCCCCTTCCTTTTGTAAGATGAAATCATTTGCAAACCCTAAACCACCTTGATGAGTTAGCTCCTTTCACATGAGGGGCCTCCTTCTAGAACTGCGCTGTCCCTTCATGAGATACATTGAATCTAGAAAACGGTGTAGATTTGGTCAAGGTTGACCCAATATTACAACCCAAACCCCTTTCACACCTGCAAGTGATTTATTTACATGGCCTTGATTTATTTTTGTTCACATGGGCATTGATTTATTCAGTCTTTTCAGGATTTTTACATGTCCTCCTTTATTCATTTATTCATGCAACAGAAAGTAAAACAAAAATGAATATTCCTCTTAGCTTGGGCTAAGTAGGAATATTACAGTTCTCCCCTCCAAAATGTTTCTTGTCCTCAAGCAACTGATAGGGTGAGAGATATAGTGCTTCTCCTCCTCCATTGATGACATCATCAATGATCAAGTCTTCATCATAAACCAAGTGCTCATCAAGCCAATACATCATGAATTTTTCCTCCAAGGTCAACATAAGATGTGCATAGTCCATCCCATCAGGAGTGAAAAACTCAACAAAAATAAACATGGCTGGAGCAATGCTACATCTAAAACATGTACCATGAAGTATAGGTAGAAGTTCCAAACCGTGTGGTACATACAAACTACCCATCCTCTGTCCATACAATCCCATAAAAAATACAACTATATCATCCAAGAATGGGAGCAAGACTACATATATGCAAACATAAATGTGAGCTTGAGGAGGTGGGTCAAAATCCCACACGTGATGCCAGCGTAGTGCATCACTTGCCTGCATGAGATCAAGGTGTGGTAAGTGTCATTCCCACCACACATTTTCTGCATGAGTCACCTTAACATGGCTGAAGATGGTAGATAAGTTTGGTGCCTTTGGAAAGCACCCATTATGAGAAGGAATCTCCCTTTGCACAATAAGGGAGTGGCCAAGTTCAAGATCTCTATTGGCCCACCAAAAACCATGAGATCCACATGATCTCTCACTCCCTTTAGGAGTCATAACCTGCAACAACATGGAAAAGGAGTGTGATAGATTAGAAAATAAAACTTGCTTGGCATGATCAGATCCTTTACCATCATAGTCCTTCATACACATGGAGTTGTGCATGATCATTTCCCTCCTCTCAAGAAAAGGAAGAGCTGGTTGAGATGACTCTTGCAAAGAGTCCATTGGTGTCCCCAATCCTCCATAGCTAATGCACTCTTGAAAGTGCTGATGTAATTCCTCTCTCATGCCTTCCCAATCAAAGCTCCTCATGATCAAGGTATAGATCTTCATTGAATGCATATGGCTGAGGAAGAATTCTTCATGTGCCCCTTGTAGTATCTTCTGCTTGAGCTTGGAAGCTCTAGCCAAGAAGACCTTACCATGATAATAGATGACTCCCCCTTGGACTAAGTAGCCCTCTTCTTGCTGCATGTCATCTAGTATCATACCTGTGTGGAGATCTATGGAATACTCTACAAGCAGTTGAGATTTCCAATACACATCCACACTGCTCAACAATGACAATGCTACTAATACATCCATGGAAGTGCTTGTAATGTTATTGATCTCCTTTTTGACATTCCTCATGCCAAATTTGTTTTTTGGAAGGCTATTCCTCCCATTCTTCTCCTCCCACAGCGCAGATTCAAAAAAGAGAGAGGGTGATAGAGAAGCAGGAAGAAGATCCCCCTCATTCTTGAATTGTCCCAAGCCCTCCAGCACTGTAACTTGGTCTCTCATTGCTCCAATCCTCCCTGGATCTAGATTTTGAGCAGCACTTTGTGAGGCCTCCCCCACAAGATCTGAATTTAGTGGCACCCCAGGTGGCTTGCCACCAAATAGGAAAGTCCCTTGCAGCATTCTCATGAACATGAGAGAAGGGACTATGAGATCCTTGCTTCCACTGTGCAAATCCATATCTGTTGTTTGTGTGGAAGTACTAGGTGAAGTATAAGTGTTCATGCCTTGAATAATTTGTAGTTTCCCACTCTTCAACTCCACCCACTCCATCTACAAATATTTACAATCAGTGGTGACCTTCCCCAAAGTAATCAACCACTGGACACCTAAAATGATATTGGTGTCTGGTATGTCAACTACAAAAAAGTGGTCCACCAAAGTGTAGGATCCCATAGTGATAGACAGTGAGGGAAATATTGCATGCATTGCATGGTCCTATCTCATGGGACCAAGACAGAGAATCCATCAAAATTATCAGTGGGGATTTCTCTCCTTTGCACAAGATGAGCATCAATAAAGTTGTGGGTTTCCCCACTGTCAATCAGGACAGATACTCTCTGATTCATAACTGAACCTTGTACTCTTAGGGTCAAGTACTTAGGTACTCCTCTCAAATATGCAAGAGCCCCACCTATTGGAGCAAAGGCTCCATCCCCATCTCTGGATGCTGTTAGATCTTCCTCATCATTATCAGCGTTGTGACCCCTCCTAGGTTCATCACTTTCATCTTCCTCCTCAAAATTTGAGAAGACTTCTATGAAGTGTGCTTTTCCAGCAGCACATCTATGTCCCCGTGCCCATGACTCTTGGTAGGTGAAATACAATCTCTTCTTTATCAACTCCCTCCTAAGTTCAATATCAAGAGGTTTCTTCAACGATCTATCCTTGGAAGGAGTAGCTTTACCTTCCTTCCCCTTAGAAAAGTGAGGGGCCTTGCTCTGGAAATTTTCCTTTGCTTTTGGCAAGGCATCTTGGAGGTCTCTAGCCCTCTCAATGACATCATACAAAGTGATGGGCTTGGTAGATTTAACCAACCCATGCAAAGGTTCCTCCAGGCCATCGATGAACATGTAAACCCTCCTTGCTACAGATAGATCAAGAACCATGACAGATAATCTCAGAAACTCAAAGATATAAGTTTCTGCATCCCCTGATTGCTTCAGCTTTGCAAGGCTTATGAAGGGTGCTTCAGGATCCTTCTTGTCAAACCTCTACACTAGTCTCCTAGTAAACTCAGAATAGGTAGTCACATTGATATTTCCCAATGTAGACAACCCATGGAACCACCAATTGTGTGCTTCACCTTCAAAGTGCAACGCTGCAATCTTGATGGCTTCAATCTCAAGGAATTTGTTCAACTGAAAGTAAATATCCATCTTTTCTACCCATGCCTTGGCAAAAATAGAGAATGATCCATCAAATTTGGAAAAAAAGAATCTTCCCATAGAGTGGTGTCTATCCTGATTATGAAAGAACCCACCATCTCTATACTGCTGCCTTGGTCTTCTTCTGTCCTTGAGGTGAAAAAACTCTTGGAAACTCAAGTGGTCTCTAAATCTCTGATTCTAAGATTCATATTCCACAAAGTAGTCTTCAAGGGAAGCTTGCTCTTGTGGTCCTTCATTCTCCACAACCAAGAAGGTAGGCATAGTGGAGCGTTGTGAAGCTTGTGGGGCTTGTGGTTGGTTCATTGGTTGACCAGTCTAGTGATGAGACATGTCAGAGATTTCCCTTGGATGAAATCTCCCCAGAGATTCCCTCATTATGTCCATCCTCATCTCTATGATCTCTTTGGAAATATCTTGCATGGCCACAAAAAGAGTTCTTGAAAACTCTTCTCCCTCTTTATCACTTGCAGTCTCAGGGGATTTACCCTTGTCTTGATCATCAGTAGTGTAATCATACTTCTTGTGAATTTTGTTATGATACTTCTTGTCCCTCTCAGTAAGAGGTTCATCTTATTTTGAATACAACATGGCTATGGTGCTCCAAGGAAATCACAGGTTGTGCCAAGAAAGGAGCTCTGATACCACTGTAATATCTCAAATCTGGAATAGCACAACAAGCCTGCTGAAATAACGCACTCCTAGGAGATTGATGTATAGAAATGAGTTTATAGCGCTTGGATCCCTTATATCAGTAGATCTGGATTCTATATCCAAAAGGGGAGAAAAAACAAATCAAAATAGGTGTGGTAAACAGATCTCCCACCACCTAGTCTAGCTGAAAAGCACCCTACAAGAGGGGCTGCAGCTATGCACAACAAAATGCTTCAGAAATAACACAATCTTGGATAGTATGAGTAGGAGGCCATCAAATATGATTAAATTAATGAGTATACAGCAGCAAATCAGAATTACCTATTGAACCCTTAGCTAAACTAAGAGGGGGGGGGGGGTGAATCAGTTTAACACATTCATGGACTTTTAAAAAAATTTCATTAAAAACTAATTTACACCTTCATTTCATGTTCAACTTAATATGTGAGTAATCTTAGAATGTGATCAGAAAGTATTAATATAATGTAACAACAATCTTAATGTGAGAGCAACAAGTATTAAGCAGATGAGATGAACCATATCAACACATAAACATCATGCACAGAGACACCAGATATAAGTGGAAACCCATAAAGGGAGAAAACCACATCTTATTATTGTTGTGATGCAAAGGCAAGCTCCAACTCCATCTCACCACTGTTTTCTGTAGGCACCAACCTACAGGATGCTCCAACCTCAGTTCTGCAAGCTACAACTTGCAAGGAAGCTCCAACTCCCTCACTTTTTCATAAGAGAAACACTTGCTGATTTACCTTGGATATCAGCTCTATTATGTACCTTCTTTACTACTGTCCTCCAGTCTTCATATCTGTCTTATTTATTTCCTCTGATTCAATTCTGCATTCTCATTTCTTTTAGCAGCTTATTCAAAAATATGTATTCATTTCAATTTTTACAATGGGATTTTGTTTTTCTCTAGAGACTTGCCAACTACATCACAAACAATTGTAAAATCAATTTAAAACCTTTTCATTCAGTTACAGTATGAATTTCAAATCAACCCCTTCAACAACTCTGCTCACTCTAATTTTTTCTCACTATCTTCTTCAGCTATCTCTGTATTTTTCGTTTTTGCATTTTCTGTGTTCATTGCAGTTGTATAACTGTTGTATATACAACTGTCTTTTAATATAACACAACCAACTCCCGGGGTTATATTAAAAAACCTTTTTTTTTTTTTAAATACGGGATCATATATATATACTTCACATAGTTCAAGGGTCAGACCATGCATCGGACCCACAACACAACATTATAATTATTTCATATGAAAGCTCAATATGTAATAAACATATGGTTCACCTTTCGCACATAACTATAATATGTCAACCCTTAATTTAATATTCGGTATCAAACTTACGTGAATTAGCTCACATAGCACTCGGGCCCACAGCTTATATATTTGCATACCGACTCATTCATAAGAGGTTCAGATTATCACCAACATAACTTATATATAACAACATGTATTGTATACCCCTTGTGGTATTGTATGCCAACTACAATATATGAACACATAATACAGTCTCCGCCAATGCTAGAACATTATAATGAAACCACGCATTGGAACTGAACCCAAGCGATAATGTATATAACTGTTTTCGGGGCCCACAACTTTAATTACATACCTTGGCATTATCTATCGGACCGATCTAACGGTCAATGTTAAGTTGCGTTTCAAACAAGAATTCGACGATGTGTAATTAATATCGCGCAACTAAAGTGAGGGGGTGTTAAACTTCAAAATTTGCGCGATGTAAGTGGATTTACAAAACCACCTTAAGCCACATGTCCATCAGTGACATAGATCACATTCAAAAAACAAAATCCACTTACCACTCCCAAACGCACGCGATACAGCTGGTATTTTCACCTCTGGTTTTACTGTTCACGTTCATGGTTCCGTTATATTCATGGTTCCGCTTCATCAAATTTAACTCTGTGGTTCCATTAATGTGCTCTATTATATATTCGTTCTTAATACAGGGTAACTGCTTCCACAATTATTTACTCTTCGACCTAAACAGAGTTCAGCGTAGGTTAGATATGTTCAATAGTCGGGTGCTGCCATTACTTACGTTCTCCACCCAAAAGGAATCAAATTTCTTTTGCTCCTATCAAGTCTTTCTCACCGGATTTCTACACAGACAATTTGTGAACAACCCATGTACTAAAATGCATGGCATTCACGATAAGTATTTTTAATACAGGAACCTCCTCTGGAATTAATAACTCAATTGATTATGGTTCACTTATATTGATTTCAACACTGGAAATAGAACTCGATGCCAGGCCATTTATACGGAGATTTAATGTGTTTAAAGAGACAGGGTCCACTATCGCATATGTCGAAATTACAGGGTAAACCTCGCTAGTTCCTCTGGGTTCCACATAGGCAATTTCATCAATCACATGTAAAACCCAAAATTGACCCCTTACAAAGAGCTTTCACCGTGCATAAGTTCTCACATAAATTCTTATCAAAATCCAAGCTCAATTACACAAAGGTTAAGCCAACAATGTCTATATAATGCTGAAATAATTCATTTCATCTACACAGTGAAATTTACTTACAGTACTCTTCCTATCCTTGGCCTGATCTTCAAAATTGATGGCCCCTTCAATCTCCTACTCTGTTCCTATCTCTCCAGGTCTATGTAGGACTATTCACACAAATTTGATGTCCCTTCTCTAACTCTGCCTCTAAACAGGATATGGATTTTCTTCAATTATCTGTAGAACACCACAAAACCCTGATAATTGCACACCACAACATCATAGACCCATTACAAAATCTCATCATACTCATGTAATAAAAAACTTCTTCTTCACTACTCTGCACCTTGAATAGCACAGAGTCTCATCATACTCATGTAATGCAAAACTTCTTTTTCACTACTCTGCACCTTGAATAGCTCTCTGCTCCAATTCCTTGTTGCCTCTGCTACCTCTCTGCTGCCTTGCTTCTCTCTTTTCCATCAATGACAACATTTCCAACAGTCTCCCCCTTTGGCATTGATGGCAACACATCCACCCATAATCCAATTTTTCCTCTGCCTCTACCTTTCCTCCCCCTTTGACATCAATGGCAAAGGGTTGCACATCTCTCAGTGTAGATTCTATCTTCGCATTTTCTCTCTCTGAGATGTGTTTAGGCCTTCTTCTTCTGACTTTGTACCTTGCTGCTCTAGACTGGTGTACACAAGTTGTTGAGGGAACACTTTTGAGAATTGTTGAACAACCTTTTCTAATCAGACATTCATCATTGGATAAAAACTAAAATACTGAGAAGGCTTCAATTATACTTCAGTCTTTGTCTGATGTAGTGTGCCAATACATTTCTGTTGAGGAATATTGTAGATGGAATATGTCTTCTTCTGCAATACAACATCTGGTCAATTGTGATGAAGCCAATATATCTTTTATTGTTGTGGTACACCTTTCCTGCCTGTTGGTGATGATATGAGCTAGGATGTTGATAATGATATTACCCTTAATAGCTGAAGGTTCTTGTTACAGATGTGATCAATGAATCAACCAGAATTTGATCTAAGAGATCAAATGCCTTTACTGCTTGCATAATGTACTTTCAAAACAAAAACCTTGAGGTTAGATGTATTCAATGTATTGGTCAATCTCACTTATTAACCATGCAATTTTCTTTATGACATAAGGGGGGTATGTATGTCAATGCTCAATCCCTCTTTAATGGTGAAATGTCAAAAAATAATTTCTACTGAAGTATGTTCTTGATGACTCAACGACAGTGTTTTGAGCTTCAACTGACCCAAATAATCCTTCACACTTTCGATACTTTAACTGTTCTATCATGATGATCTTCAACAAAAACATATTCAAGATGTTTTAATTTGAATCTCAGCAAACAAATTTCACACGGTGTTATGAATGATCTTAAGAAAAGAGGCCTGATATGTATATGTACTGACTTCAGGAAGGCATGCAAATATACAGAAAAAGATACTGCTTCAATGCTCAATATCAGGTTTCAAGAGTAAACAAAATACTGATCCTTTAGCCTTTTAATTGACCCTTTTATACTATATGTACTCTTGCTATAATCCTTTGATCTTGAGGACCTATACCTTACTGCTGCTCCATGATAACACTTTATATTTTGTTGATAGGAATGCTGTTTATACCAAGTACCAATTAATACTAATTTCACTTCAGCTTGCTCATGAACCCAATGTTTAGAAAACTTTCATAGTTTCTATTTTTTAGCTCTCCACTGTTCTCAACAACAACCATCAATGTACTGAATCTGATCTTGGAATCATTGACATTTTTATAAGACTGACATTCTGGTTTAAAGGATTGTCCCTGCATTTTCCTTTCTTGGACTGCTCCAGAATCATTGCTACTTTAAAGATCAATTCAACAGTTCTAATATATAAGTTCTTTGGGAAGACATCTTTAATTTCTTTTCTATGAATCTTCATGGGCTGATTTCTCAAGCATTTATTACTCACTTTACTGCATTCCTCCAAGGAGACTTTTTATAGATGAAAGATGTAATGATATAATGATGATAGGCTCTTCTCTTATTCCTCCTTCTTAATGTGGTTCACTTGTTCATTCTGGCTGTATGATGCACACTATGATCATCACTTATGTGCTGGTGTCTTCTTGGCTTACATGTTCATGGATGATGTTCTCTCTACCATCATGGCTGCTTGTTGTCTTCTCTTCTTTCATCAATATGTCAACTATTTAATACTTCAGATCATCTTCTTCCTCAATAGTTCTCTGTTAGAGGGATTTTCCTTTCCCTTCCTGTTCTCATAGCTGTTCTCATTTCATGGAGCTCTTCTTAGACTGTTTTTGTGGGGACTAGTTATGAACTATTCTCCCCCTGAGATGTTTCTTCATATTTATCACTAGTTGGATATTAGCTTTGTTTCCTAGAGTAGCTCCCCCTGAGCCTATGAAGTTTTCATTATGTTATTGAGATAATAGGCTCCCCCTTTCTCTTTTCCTTCCATACTTTATTGGAGTTCATCATAATGTCTGCACTTCTTCTAGATTCATAGTTTTGTTTGATTTGCTTTGTTTCCATCATCTGTCTAGAGTTATTCAAATGTGTGGCATTCACGATAAGTATTTGTAATACAGGCACCTCCTCTGGCATTAATAACTCAACCGATTATGGTTCACTTCTATTGATTTCAACACTGGAAATAGAACTCGATTCCAAGCCATTTATACGGAGATTTAATGTGTTTAAACAGACAAGGTCCACTATCACATATGCCAAAATTACAGGGCAAAACTCGCTAGTTCCTCTGGGTTCCAAAAATCCAATTTCATCAATAACATGTAAAACCCCAAATTGACCCCTTACACAGATATTTCACTGCGCACAAGTTCTCACATAAATTATTATCGAAATCCAAGCTCAATTACACAGAGGTTAAGCCAACAATGTCTATATAATTCTGAAACAATTCATTTCATCTACACAATGAAATTTACTTATAGTACTCTTCCTGTCCTTGGCCTGATCTTCAGAATTGATGGCCCCTTCAACCTCCTACTCTGTTCCTATCTCTCCAGGTCTATGCAGGACTATTCACACAAATTTGATGTCCCTTCTCTAACTCTGCCTTTGAACAGGATATGGATTTTCTTCAATTATCTGTAGAACACCACAAAACCCTGATAATTGCACACCACATCATCATAGACCCATTACAGAGTCTCATCATACTCATGTAATGCAAAAATTCTTCTTCACTACTCTGCACCTTGAATATCACAGAGTCTCATCATACTCATGTAATGCAAAACTTCTTCTTCACTACTCTACACCTTGAATAGCTCTCTGCTCCAATTCCCTGCTGCCTCTGCTACCTCTCTGCTTCCTTGCTTCTCTCTTTTCCATCAATGACAACATTTCCAACAGTACCATGAAGCTCTTTCAATATACAGTAGAATATAGGAGACAATAGAGCAAGAAATATTCAGAAAAGAAGGCTGCAACACATATATAAACTACAAAATGGCTTAACAACGTTATTTTGAGGAGTCAAAGCAGTTCTAATATTACAACTCAGATCTATGACATATCTGTGGACAAAACATCAGATCCATTTCAGATCTGGAATCTATAAAGCCTTATTTACAAGATCCCCTTTGGGTTTTTACCAAATCATGCATTACAAAGAGTAGATCTGAGTTTTAAGTTGCAGATTTGTAAAATGCTTCAGAAATTTCTGAAGATAACTTTACATTAGAATAGATCAGATCTAAACAGAACATTGATCAACAAGCTAATCCATGGATCACCAAAGTGAAAGGAAAATCCCAACACCAGAGATCTCTCATCAAAAATGGGATCAAAACACCCAGTAGAACCTCTAATGAAAATAACGCAGTTCCTCAATGAAAACTGCGCTGTAGCTTGAATAACAATTATGGCCTGAAGCCAAGATACATATCTGAAGCTAAAAAAATGGATGCACTCTTATAGGAGGTTAAAAGACACACTCCATGAGAAGAGGCTCCAATATAAGCTAGATCTAAGCAGATCTAGAATTCCACTTGCTGCAGCTTACAAAATCAAGCAAACCCTCACTGGATCTGCACTGTAGTTGGAAGTAGAGCTTGGTCCAAAGTCTGATAATGGATCAAATCAGCAAAAAATCCTCCAAGAATCCTCAAGGGAAGAGGTGAAATCCCTGTATAGGAACTCCAAGTAAAAAGCAACACAATTCTCCACTAAACATCAGAGAATAGTATCTGTCTAAACAGAAAATATACTCATAAATATAATCAATCAACAACCTTCTCTTGCTGCCTTCCCCTTCCTTTTATAAGATGAAAGCCTTTGAAAACCCTAAACCACCTTGATGAGTTAGATCCTTTCACATGAGGGGCCTCCTTCTAAAACTGTGATGTCCCTTCATGAGATACATTAAATCTAGAGAACGTTGTAGATTTGGTCAAGGTTGACCCAGTATTACAGCCCAAACCCTTTTCACACCTGCAAGTGATTTATTTACATGGCCCTGATTTATCTTTGTTCACATGGGCATTGATTTATTCAGTCTTTTCAGGATTTTTACATGTCCTCCTTTATTCATTTATTCATGCAACAGAAAGTAAAAAAAAAATGAATATTCCTCTTAGCTTGGGCTAAGTAGGAATATTACACTCCTAATTTAACTCATTTTCCTCTTAGATGGATATTTTTATGATGGCTCTTGCCACATGGAGGTTCTCTAGATTTCTCCAATTTTAATTTATTAATCTTATTTTAATTCACCACACTCTTCTCTTAATGAAGTTTTTAACTATTTTATGAGTAATATTTATACTTAACTCTATGTCCCTATTTCCCCTTCTTCCTAATTAAGTTACTTATGTACATTATCCACTTAATATTTTTCAACATGAAAAGAGGTAGATTTCTCAGGGTAAAATATTTTATTTTTTCCTATTCTGCCCTTACCCTAAGTTTCATTCTTGATTTAATTTTCTTGGTTCTAACATCATTTACCATTTCATATGAATTAGTAGGATTTTCATATCTTGATTATATTTATTAGTTTATTTTTAATGATGTCGAGAGTTTAAAGTTGGTCATGCCCTTCAAGAACTTCCCTTCAATGTTCCAAGGGTGTCATGCCTAACAGTTTATTTTTTATGCCAAGGGTACCAAGTTGGTTGTGCCCTTCAAAAACTTCTCTTGAAATTCCAAGGGTGCCATGCCACTTTCCCTTTAAACATCGAGTGGCTACGAGGGGAAAGTATAGGTGCAACGACAGAGACCACTATCATCTCGTATGTCACATGCTATAGTGAGACTAATGGCGATGGGGATCAAGGAATCTACCTTGATGTGCACCCCCCAGAAAATTCCTCATGAGCAACCCAATTTGGGACCTACACCCATGACAACGTGATATTCAAGACGAAGGTGTTTCGACCTTTCCATATTAAGTCATGGTGGGAGTGCTAGCGAGTGAGATCAGGGACATTTTCCCACCCCTCCCATGTCATTCAATCCAATTGTACAACCCCATCACCCATATGTGAGTCATTTTTCCAAACAACTAACATGTTCCTATAACCACTAACATATCATCAGAGTATATATATATATATATATATAAAGTTTCAGACTAGACTTAGAATTTTAAAGGAAAAACATTAATTTCTATCAAGCCATATGTCGTCAACTCATCATATGCGAGTGCCTCTGGTAGTTTCTTATCATACTCAATAATCATCAGTACAAAAATTTCTTAGTGTTAGTCATTATCATAATAGCATCATCAACATGACCTAGTCATTCACATCATTGTTCATTATGAATTGGAACTAATGTAAGTAGCTAACATAGGGGACACATCCATCATGGTTATCATAATGATAACATCTATGGGAAACATACATATCCATCAAAGCTATCATCCTTGTAACATCAATAGAAAACATAGCTATCCATCAAATCTATCATCATCATGATATCAATAGAGAACATGCATATCCATTAATGCGACAATCATATCAATAGAGAACATACATAACCATTAATGTTATCATCATCATAGTATCAATAAATAACATACATAACCATCAAATCCAATAATAATAGAGTCTTGTGTTTGGATCCTTAACCTAAGGTCCTCAAAGAATAAAGTGTGGGCCTTAGGGCCAAATAATGTTAAAATTCATATCATTGTAGTCAACTAGAGTAGGGAACTGCATACACCCCCTCCTAATAATAGACTTCATTTCTAATTCCTTGGAATAGATAAGAAAAAAAATGACGCATATTCTTGGCATCCTCCCAAGTGGATGAACTAGGATTATAATTGTCCCACTAGACCTTAACCTGGTATAATAACCATCGTCTAAGCAACACAGTTATTTGGTCCAGTATGTGAAATGGTTCGATCATCACCATGCCCTTGTCTTAAACCTATAAATGACCTAAGTCAATAGCATGTGAAGGATCTGAAATATAATGACAAAAAAAAGAAACATGAAACACATCATGCATACACACTAGGGATGGAGGTATGGCAAGCATATGTGCTACTGACCCTTTTCTTTCTAAGATTTCAAAAGGTCCCACAAACCATGGAGAAAATTTTTCTCCCTTTAAAAAAAATATAGAGCTCTTTTGGGGCCTTTCTCTCAGGAACACTCTATCTACCACTTCATAACTTCGGTCTATTCGACGAGTGTCAGCATAACTCTTTTGTCGATCTTGTGCTTCTTTTAGCCTCCCCTTAATCAAAGTCATTTTCTCTTCAATTTCTTGCACCGCTTCTAGTCCCATTAATACTTGATCCTCTATTCGGTCCCAAATGAGAGGTGTTCTGGAAGGTCTTCCATACAATAACTCAAATGGAGCCATCTTGATGGAACTTTGATAACTGTTATTGTAATAAAATTACACCAGGGGTAAAAAATCCTCCCATCTCTTTTGTTGTTCCATTAAATACATCCATAGAATGTCTTCGAGGATTTGATTAGTCCTATCTGTCTGACCATTTGTCTTGGGGTGGTATGCAGTGTTGAAGTTAAAATGGGTTCCCAAGGCTTCTTGGAAACTAGTCCAAAACCTTCTTGTAAATACTGCTCCCCTATTTGATATGATCTTCCTAGTAACTCCATGTAATCTCACAATCTCATCAATAAAAACTCTCGCTATCTCTGGTGCCTTATATGCAGTCTTAACTCATATAAAATGGGCGCTCTTGGTCAATGTTTCCACCACTAAAAAGATGGAATCATGTTGTCTTTAGGTCATTTGTATTCCCACAATGAATTCCATTGATATAATTTCCCAATTACATTTTGGTATCTCCTGGGGTTACAATAACCCTGCTGGATGTATGTGTTCATCTTTTACTCGCTAACAGTCTAAGCATCTTACTACAAAGTTTACAATGTCATTATTCATTCCTTTCCAAAAGAAGAGTGGTTTCAAGTCTACACTCATCTTCTTAACACCATGGTGTACCATGTATATTGCGTGATATGCTTCATTCAAGGTTAATTGGTGTATATCTTCATTCGGTAGTACATATATCCTTCCATGAAATTGTAGTAGCCCATCACTATCAAGGCAGTATTCTTCATATTTTGGGATCTTCATTTATTCCTCCCTCAAACTCTTGCTAACCTGCTTGTACCAAGTGTCCTTCAATTGGAGGTCAAGTAATTTCTACGTCAAATTTGTCTTTAAGGGAATCACTAAAAATATCTGAGGCCTCCTACTTAAAGCCTCAACTACCCTATTTATCATTCCTTTTATGTAATTAATGTCAAAAAAATATTCACTGATTAGCTCAGACCACCATCTATGCCTTGCATTTAAGTGGTCCTGAGTGAATATGTGTTGTAGCCCACAATGGTCAGTTCTAAGTTCAAACTTCTTTCCTAGAAGGTAGTGTCTCCAAATATTTAGTGCATAAACAATTGCTACCATTTCTAGATCATGGGTTGCGTAGTTATCTTCGTGGGTTCTAATTTTTCGTGATGCATATGCAATTACTCTGCCTTCCTGCATCAATGCACAACCCAACCCTTGCTTGGAGGCATCATTTCAAACCAAAAATTCTTGTTCCATATCTAGCACTTTCAAAATTGGCGTCATCGTTAATAACACCTTTAACATTTGGAATGTATCTTCTCATTTTTCAATGCAAATGAATTTCTTGTTCTTTCTTTGGATTTCGGTAATGGGGCTTGCTACCTCCAAAAACCCTTCGAAAAATCTATGATAATACCCTGCCATGCCCATGAAACTTCGTATTTAATCAACCTTGGTTGGTGTAGGCCATTCCATGATGGCCTCAATCTTTGTTGGGTCCACCATGATACCATCCCTAGAGATAATATGCCCAAGGTAATGAATATTTGTTTGGTAAAAGGAACACTTTGACAACTTCCTGTATAATTGGTTTTCTTTAAGACATTGTAGAACTATCCTCAAGTGTCCATCATTCTCTTCTAGGGTCTTTGATTAGATCAAAATTTCATCGATAAATACTTGTACAAACTTGTCTAAGTAATCTCAAAATAATCCATTCATAAAATTCATGAAAACACCCGGTGCATTTGTCATTCCAAAGGGTAAAACTACAAATTCATAGTGCCCAAATCTTGTCTTAAAGGTTGTATTTAGGATATCTTATTCCTTGATTCTTAATTGATGATCCTTTCATTTCCTTGATTTATTGGCCTTTCGCTGCGGGCTTCGGATCAAATAATCCTGACCTCATATATATCTTTGAAAACAATGTTACCCCCTTCATTTGATCAAACAAGTCATATTTCCTTGGTAAAGGGTATTGATTTTTTATCATCACTTTATTCAAATGGCGGTAGTCAATGCACAGTCGCCAAGACCCATCCTTATTCTTCACGAAAATAATAGGAGCTCCCCACGGAAATATGCTGGCCCATATGAACCCCAAGTCCAACAATTCCTTTAATTAGATTTGTAATTACTTTATATCTAGAGTTGACATATGATACGGTGCCTTTGCAATAGGGTCAGTGCCTAGTTTAAGGTCGATGGTGAAATCAATTTCCCTTTTTGGGGGTAGGCTAGGTAGTTCTTTAGGAAATACATCCTTGAATTCAACAAGAATATGATTTTTATCAAGGTTTTCAGAATCACCCTTTTGTCTACATTTCATTAGTTGCATGGAGGAGATGAACCTTAAGGACAACCCTTGATTCTTTCCCCTCAATGATTTTCTTTATCCATCATCATTAATGAAATGCAATACCTTATTTTTGTAGTCTAGGAGTGCCTCATGCCATTCCAACCAATCCTTTCGTATAACTATGTCATAGACTCCTAAGAGTGAAGAGTACAAGAATACCTTTGTCTTACATACACCCAGGTCCACCTCACAAACATTTACCATCTTTCCTACATTTCTTTTCATACCACATGCCATTTCTACATGTCTAAAATCATGTTGTAAAATTGGTCTATGTTTAATCCTTGTTAATGCATTTAAATAAATAAATGAATCAGTTACTCCTGGATATATTAAAATGAAAAAACTCATACCATCAATATTACCTGAGGTTTCCAACACAGTGGACTAGTGTTCGACCTAGCGATTTTTCACCGCTACATGGATGCGATGAGTCTTCTCCATATCCCCCATCGTAGCTTCCTTCTGAGTTGAGTTGGTATTACCTATATTTTGAGGGAAATCCCTCTCGTAGTGAGGACCTCTATAAGTCCAGCACCCCCTCTTAGGATCTTGGCTCCTACTATTGACTAAAATGGGAGTTGGCCTAGAACTCTGTTGGAAAGAGCCAAACTGCTGGGATTGATGTTGAGTGTGACTTGGTGTTGTCAGATAGGACAGTTTTGTTGTGGTTGGAAATTTTGTTGAGGTGCCTATGTGGTTGTTGAGATGGATGCCTATATGGTGTTATTTTATTTCCTATTGACCCATTTTGATTATTTAGCACAAGACCCCTTTGAAATTTCCTATTTTCCATACTATTTCCACTAAGTACCCTCAATCTTGCGAGCCTTGTTGACTTACTAGGTCCACTGTTCATGATATCCTCCTCTGCAATGATCACCCACTGAACTGCCTCGTGCAACGTGCGAGGCATTAAGATCCTAACCTTGGCTTGAATGTTGTCATTTAGTCCATACACAATTTTTTTCACCATGAGCATTTATGTGTTTAAGTGAGGGGCATAACGGAGTAATTCCATGAAATGGGCCTCATATTCTAGTACTAAACAACTCTGCTTTTTTAATACATTGAATTCATTCAATTTCCTCTCAAGGAACTCCTATAACAGGTAGCGTTCTCTAAAATTTTCTTCAAACAAATCCCCAGTTACTTCTAAGATTGTAGATTCTAGGCTTTTGCGAACAATATTTTGTGTTGTAGTGTTTTCAGGGTATGTCTCATCTGGGTACTTCTGAGATATCCATCCCCAATTGGGATAATAATGTCTTCCACCAAAGTATTTTGTTTCCCTTTAGCTGGAATATACCCATCTTGGCCTTCATGTTTAGGGTGTAATCTCTCAGGGTAAATCACATAGCCATGTTTTTTAACCATGCTTTTGAATATTGACTTAACCATGCCTTTGAATATTGACCATCCTTGGGCCCCCAAAATTATAGAAATTTTACCTTTTCCAAATATCGACGTACATCATTTCTTGTAGCGTTTCGGGGTTCTTCATTTTGTATGACTGGTCCTCCATGTTCTCATTCCATATGGTTTATTAATGCCTCAGACATGTGCTGGAATGATCTCATTAAGTTTAACACTTCTCCAGCTGGTATTTTTTTCTTTTGTTGTGATGTTTTCCTCATCATTGGGTGGGGTGGCAGGAATTGGTTGTTGTGGTGGCGTTGCACCCTCTAGTTGCCTCATTCCTTGTACTTCTTCTAACCATGGTTCACCAATGAATCTTGCCAGAGTTTAACATGATTTTCCATATAATATAAATCCAATCAATAAAATTTATAACCAACCTGAGTAGTTCTATAATTTATTGTTATTATTATATACTTCCAAAGTAACAATTTATGCATTTATAAGTTCTTGTCATTTAATTCACCTATCAATTTCAAACCTTCCTATAAGATTTAACCATAAGGATATAATTAATATAACCCATCATAGTAGTCTTAGACTACATTATGTCATGTAAATGATAGAGGTGGTTGGTATCATTATCATAACATAAACTGAGATTGTCATTAGTAAAGAGAGAGAGAAAATAAGTTTCTATTTTTTTATGAGTTCAATAATGGAAGTACGACTCTAATATTAATAATAAGCATAGATAAATATTGTGTAATATAATATACGTCGATTAGAATATGGTAATTATCAAATTACATGCATATATGATAGGAATGTCAATTCCAAACAATGGATAATTTAGAATTACATCAATAAATATTTATATATGAGTTTGTCTAGCTAAAAGTGTATGTTATGATACAATGTCATACCTTAGTATATAAAATATTTAAAAACAATTATTAATAATAAATTCCATTTTTATATTAATGTAATGATTCTGAGAACATTAAGCTAGTGCAACCATGTAATTTATATGGTTGGAATGACATTAGTGCAAGAGTTACTTGGGACATTATTCCCTTCATGTAAATAGGCAGATCTACCAAGAATTATTTCCCACCATTATTTATGTAGTTATTGTAGTTATTACACATTTTGGGTTCGTTTCTTGACTCTCTTGGATTGATTCACATGTTTCAATTTTTGTTGTACATGTTACCATTGTTGTTGTTGTTTTTTTTTTTTTTAAACATTTATCTTAATATTAACTGGGTGATTGGGAGGACGGGACTAAATTTCAAAATAAAACAACAGGTGAGTAGATGATATGGTAATAATTAACACGCTTCCCACTATGGTTTAACCTACATATTTACCTTACATAGTTAATTTCTAGCCTATTAATAAATTTAATACAACTTACAGTCTACCTAACTTATGATTTACCGTGTTGTGCATTGCTGGTGTTACTAGCCAACTATGTGGATTATTAGATGTATATTATTTCTATTAAAAACTTAATATAGTAATTGAAAATCAAAAGAAATATTTTGCAGGGAGATCCTCTAGTAAAAATATTTGTTTTGATCCCTAGACAACTTATTAACATTTAGACAGAATTAATTTTAATAGGATCATAAACTCAAAAAAAAAATATGTTATTCTATATTTCTTAAATTGTTAAATAAATTTCGATCAATTTTTTGGGCTACATTTACCACTATAATAAATATATATACAATCGTCCACCCTGATGGGTTTAGGTTTTTCTTCCTTCTCATGTGTTTTGGAAGTGTTGAAACTTCCATCGTTAATCTGTAATTGTAAATGTGTTATGGAAGTGTTAATCGCCAAATTATTTAACTAAAACTACGATTTCACCTTTTCACTATTATGGATTTCTTCTATTTTTTAATTTATTTATTGGCATATTGACTAAAGAATGGAGAAATTTGTGGAACTTGATAATGGGGATTGTGAAGATTTCAATTATGATTCCCGATGTGAATCTAATTGTGAATCTCCTGACTATGAGTTCACCCCATGTTACAACTCAAAATTCGGATCACTGGAGTTTGCAAGCTATGTTGAATCTCCTGACTATGAGTTCACCCCATGTTACAACTCAAAATTCGGATCACTGGAGTTTGCAAGCTATGTTTATCCTTATTAATAGTTTCCTTTACAAGGTTAAAACCAATTTTAGTGTCATGTTCAACAAACATGTCATGTTCAATTTCAATAGCTACCGGGTTGGGATCGCCATCTACAATTTCACTGATATCATCAAGCTTCAACTTTAAACCATCCTTCATTGTTATCTCATTACACACAAGCCCCTTTGAAATCTTACACATGGGCTTTGCATTCCCTGCCCTACTTTTACTTTTTCCTTCTCTCATTGTTTTCGTCTTGTTCACAACTTTCTCAACTATAATGAAATCATTATTTATGTGACTATCTACTGACGAAAAGGGTATATTTTCTGCAAAGGAAGACGAAACATGTTTATGGAAATGTAAAATAACAAAATTTTCCACTTCTTCAGCATGCACCATCTCATTTGTCCCTTTGCATGCTTCATCCAATGTCCATGTAGGAGTAATTTATTGATGCAACTCTTTGCAGCGAATCATATTTTTTAACATTGGAATTATTTTTTTCTACCATCCATCACAGTAGCTTCATCACATAATATGTCGCTTGAGGCTTTATAATATGCATTCCTACTATTTATGTTTCTTCTTCTATTGGGTTTTCTTTCTTTTTTTTCCCACAAGAGTTCGAATCTCTCAGGCGATGCAAATGTAGTTCAGATGTATAACAATTTTCTTGGTATCTCTCTTCTTCTTTTGGAACCAGTGACAACAAATTCTGAAATAGGAATTTCACTTTCCAGGGACTATTCTACTGGAGTACAATTATCAATCAATTGCTCCAAATGCACCCAACCCCAATTTATAACGTATTTAGACATGTCAACTAATAATTACTATAATATGCTTCATGGGAATCAAGGGATATAGATATCCCTTGGTATTTTTTATTTATTTTCAAATTCAACCATGTGTAGCATATATTCCTTCTATATTCTTTAAAGGTGCTTTGTACATGTGTCTCTTCTCTATTGGGTAGCATATATATTTGTTCTAATTTTTTATGTTTCATATATATATATATATATATATATATATATATATATATATATATATATATATATATATATTGGACGCAAGGAGGTTATCAACACACTATAGTTTCTATTATGCCCTATTCAAGATGCAATAAATCAAGAATAATCTCAGACATATAAAAACTTTGAAAATAGATTAAAATAAATTATATGATTTAATTGAGTTGTTTATTATGACACTTTTGGAATTTAAATTTCAAGTGTCCATAGGTCCTAGATGTTGAACCTAGAGCTCTGATACCAAGTGTAGGGACCAACCCTATGCTTTATTTTTTATTTATTTTTTGAATAATATAGTAAACTAGGAATAAAACCATAAGCATACAATATTGGAAACTCAAAATTATTAAACACTTATATCAAACATCCATAAATTTAACTTCATTACACATACATATATTTTACATGTTAATTATAGGCACAATGAAGTCATAAAAAAAGTTATAAATAACATAGGTACAGTTTACTAGGAGATGAAATTCAATCTTGACTTGCCACTACTAGCACTCCCTTGTTGGTGTCTGCCTCCAAGTGTGAATTTTGGTGTGCTTAATCCAATTTAGTGACCCACCGATTGACCTCCTAGCCTACTCCTTGGGTACTCTCCTTCCCCACAGACCCTCGAGCTACAATGGGGCTGTACAATGAAGGAAATGTGCTAGCTAGTAGAGGTGATAATTCATTGGCTCAAGATTCCCCTCTCTAAAGTCCTCTACCTCACCAAACTCAACTATAGCTCATAACCACTCACATTGACATAATCTCCTCCATCCAACAATAGGGTAAAAAAACTCATTTTCCCATGGCTTTCCCCTTATTTTATAGGAGACTTCATAGGTGACAGTTGGCATTTCATGCATAATTAAATATTTTTATTAATCCAAAATTTGATTATTCACCCACCCATGTGTCGCCCTCTCACCAAGGCTCTCCAAAATCATTTACTTAAATATTAATTTAAAATAGTATTTTCCTCACCCCAACAAGGCTTCATATTTCTTCTCCTAGTTGTCTCTTGATCCCCCCTTTTTCTACTCCTTAATTTGTGTTTACTACTGAAGTCAACTGATGAGTCTCAGATTTGGTCCCTTAACTACCTCCTAATTTAACTCAATTTTCCTCTTAGATGGATATTCTTATGTTGGCTCTTTCCACATGGAGGTTCTCTAAATTTCTCCAATTTTAATTTATTAATCTTATTTTAATTCACCACCCTCTTCTCTTAATGAAGTTTTTCTCTATTTTATGATTAATATTTATACTTAAATGTGTGTCCCTCTTTCCCCCTTTTTCCTAATTAAGTTACTTATGTACATTATCCACTTAATATTTTTCAACATGGAAGGGGTAATGTTCTCACGGTAAAATATTTTATTTCTTCCTATTTTTCCCTTACCCTAAGTTTTATTCTTGATTTAATTTTCTTGGTTCTAACATCATTTACCATTTGATATGAATTAGTAGGGTTTTCATATTTATTAGTTTCATTTTAATGATGTCGAAGGTGTTAAGTTGGTCATGCCCTTAGAGAACTTCCTTTCTAAGTTCCAAGGGTGCCATGCCTAACAGTTTAATTTTTATGCAAAGGGTGCCAAGTTGGTCGTTCCCTTCAATAATTTATCTTGAAGTTCCAATGATATCACGCCACTTTCCCTTCAAGCATCCAGTGGCTATGAGGGGAAATTATAGGTGCAACGAAAAATACAACTATCATCTCGTATGTCGCATGCTATAATGAGACTAATGATGCTGGGGATCAAGGAATCTACCTTGACGTGCATCCCCTAGAAAATTCCTTGTGAGTGACCCAATTTGGGACCTACCCCCATGACATTGTGATCTTCAAGGAGAAGGTGTTTCGACCTTTCCAACCTAAGTCACGACGGGAGTACTAGCGGGTGATATTAGGGATATTTTCTCACCCCTCCTATGTCGTTCCATCCAATTGTACAACCCCATCACCCGTATGTGATTCATTCGACCAAGAAAATAACCTGTTACTATAGCCACTGACATATCATCGGAGTATATATATAGAAAATTTCAAACTAGACTTATAATTTTAAAGACAAAATATTAATTTCTATCAAACCAAATGTCATCAACTCATCATATGCAAGTGCCTCTGGTGGTTTCATGTCATACTCAATAATCATATATAACAAAGTTTCTCAGTTTTAGTCATTATCATAATAACATCATCAACATGACTTAGTCATTCATATCACTGTTCATTGTGAATCACAACTAATGTAAGTAGCTAACATAGGGGACACATCCATCATGGTTATCATAATCATAACATCTATGGGAAACATACATATCCATTAAAGCTATCAATATCGTAACATCAATAGAAAACATACATATCCATCAAATCTATCATCATCATGATATCAATAAAGAACATGCATGTCCATTAATGTGACAATCATATCAATAGAGAACATACATAACCATTAATTCTATAATCATAGTATCAATAAAGACATAAACAACCATCAAATCCACTAATAATAGAGTCATGTGTTCGGATCCTCAACCTAAGATCCTCAAAGAATAAAGTGTGGGCCTTAGGGCCAAATAATGTCAAAATTCATATCACTATGAGTCAACTAGAGTAGGGAATTACAGTTGGAATGGCTAAAGGTTTTAATAGACCCAAGGTATTAATTGTCTCAAATTCCTTTTGTTTGAAAACCAAACATTCTTCCAAAAACTTCTAAATATTAGATTTAAGGCCATCCCAAAAAAAAATTGTCTTAACCCTGTGGTCAGTTTTTAAAAATCCTAAGTGCCCTCCTAAGGGGGAGGTGTGCATTTCCAAAATAATGTTTTGTTTGAGTTGGGAATTCTTACAAATATATAAGAGATCAATGTACCATAATGAGTCATTTTCCCAGCTAAACGTATGATATGTATTGGGATCTTGCTACAAATTTTAAATGAGTGTCCACACCTCTTTGTCATTCTCCCATTCATCCATTGATTCGGTTATCCAATTAGGTTGGATAATATAAATAGCACAAAGCAATGCTTCAACATCCTCATCCTTTCTTGAGGGTGCATATGAAACAACATTTTGCTTCCCTTTTTTGTAGATGGTTTCAAAGTCATAACCCAACATATTTGTTACCCATTTTTGTTTCTATTCTCAAGATAATATTTGTTCCAAAAATTATTTAATACTATCATAATTTTTTTTACCTTCAATTAGTTAAAGTCACCATTTCTTTAGTGAATGTAGTATTTACAACATTTCCTTCTCATAAATAGGTTTGTGTAAATACTTTCCTTTGATTGGATGACTTTCAAAAGCAATGGGTCTTCCTTCTTGCATTAAAACAACATGAATTCCATTTCCTAAAGCATCACATTCAACAATAAGCGTTTTTGTGGATTCTGGCATAGCTAACACCAGTGCTTGGCACATTGCCTCTTTAAGATATTCAAATGAATTAGTTACTTCTAGATTCCATTAAAATGAATATTTCTTCAGTAATTTTATTATAGGTGTTGTTATTCTCCCATAATTCTTAAAAGACTTGTGATAATACCTTGTCAACCCTGGAAATCCTCGAAGATGCTTTATGGTTGTGTGGATTTCCCATTTCTTAATGGATTTAACTTTTTTAGGGTCTACCTTAACACCCTCATGAGATGCAATATGACCCAAATGTTCTACCTTCTCAACTCCAAATAAAAATTTGGATGTTTTTTCATATAATTAATTCTTCTCAAGTAGTTTGAGCACCCTGTCAACATGTTCAACTTGATCCTTCCAAGACTTGATGTAGATTAGTATATCACAAAAAAATACCAACAAAAAAATTCCAAGGAAGGGTTTGAAAACGTAATTCATCAAACATTGAAATGTGGAAGATAAATTATTAAGGCCAAAATGCATGACCAAAAATTCATAATGAACCTCATGAGTTGTGAATTTTTTTTTCGGAATGTCTTCAGTATTCAATCTAATTTGATGATATCCTGAACGAAGATCCATCTTGGTGAAGTAAATTTCCCCATGTAATTCGTCTAACAAATCATCAATGACAAGAATGGGAAATTTATATTTAATAGTGAGCTTTTTTAGCTCCCTGTAATCCAGACACATATGTCGTGATCCATCCTTCTTATGCACCATTACTACTTGATCAGAGAAATAAATTTGACTAGCTTGAATTATACCGACCTCTAAAATTTTTGCAACCATGTTCAATTTCACTCTTTTGGGCATAGGGATATCTATAAGGCCTAATGTTTGGAGGAAAAATTTCTGGAATCAAATGAATAACGTGATCATGATAATGAATAGGTGGGAGGAATTTGAGATTCTCAAATACCTTGGAATGATTGTCCAAGAATTTTTAGATATCTAGAGAAATAGATGATCTCGATGTTTGAACTTCTAGTGAGCATAATTGTGAAATTATGCTTCGTCGTTATTTATTTAGAAGATTTTTCATGCCATTAGAGTGTTGGGTGTGGAGCCTGATTATCTTGTTTATTTTGTATCACAACGTTGGACCCCTGTACCTTAATTGGGCAGCAACGCTGCCCGTAATTGTATGCTACATGGGGGGTCCAAGGGGGGCAGCTGCCGAAGCTAAAAACAGAAGTAAAATTTCCTTGTAAAAGTATAGTAATTTCTGGTCAATCTGGGTCGTTCATTAGGCGGATGATCTGACGTTAGAATTTATGTTTATTTTAGGGTTTTTTTTCCCTAGAAGGCAACCCCTCACATGTATAAGGGTATTGTATTGTGGCTGTGTATTGTATGTGTATTCTCAGAGAAATAAATAGATAGGGAGACTGAGAGAGAGAACAAAGGATATTATAAAGGATCTGCTATAGGTTTTGTCTCTTCATTTTCTGGATAATAGAAATGAAGGAATGGATTTTCGGGGTGGACGTAGCCCAAACTAGGTGAACCATGTATATCTGTGTCTCTATGGTTTTATGTGTTTCTTGTGGTTGTGTTTCTGCATATATTTTATTTTTTCCATTTTTTTGTAATATATAATTTTCTAACATAGAGCTAATTATATTTCCTATTTTCCCTGTGATACCCCTTAATTCAACTTTCTTTCCTACCCAATTTTTTTTAAAGAAAATTTCTTGAAAATTAAAAGCTATTGTCCCCAAAAATTGTAACCATTGGAATCCTAGTACAATATCAAAACCACCCATTTGAATGGAAAGCATTGGTCTATTCAACACATATGCCCCCATGGTTAGCTTGATATTATGACACTTTCTATAGAAATTTATAGTTCCTCCATTTGAAACCATCACTTGACACTTTGGTACTGGATATAGGAAGCAATTCAATTCCTTGGCTATCTTACAATGAATAAAATTATGGGTACTACCCGAATCAGTCAACACTATTATCTTTTTCTTCTTGATATATCCTTCTATTTTGAGAGTTTGAGGAGTGGTAATTCCTTCCAATGCATTAAAATATATGTTCGGATTCATTTCTTCTTTATTTGGGGTTTTCTCTTGGTGTATAGCCTCTTCTTTTGATGTTTCTTGTTCCTTTTATTCCACCTCTTCACAACCTATGTAAAATAATTTATTCTCAACACACTTATGAACTTTAGTATATTTTCTATCACAACTATAAAAAAGCTCTTTTTTCTCTTTTTTCCTCTAATTTTTGTGGTTTCAACCTTGTAAGTTGTGCAAGGCTAGGAGCAACAACACGTCCATCTTTATTTTTTTAAGTGGTATACTTCCTTGTTGCCATAATTTTTCTTTCAACTTTTCTTGTTACTCTGAATGCCTTCTCCAATGAATGGGGTTCCGAAAGGCGAACCTCATGTTGGATGTCATCCTTTAAATTCCCTATGAAGACATCAATCATATGCTCCTCTAAAATATCAATTACCTTGATATTCAATTTTTGTAAGTCCTCAATGTGTTTCGTCATTGAACCCTTTTGTTTGAGATTTATCAATTGGCTAAAGATAATGTTTCTCTTTGTATCCTCATAATTTGTTATCATTTCCTACATTAAAATTTACCAACTGAAAAGTGGTTTATGATAAAAAATACGTATATACCATACAAACTGATTTTGTTTTAAATATAAAGATGAAATGGGTACCTTTTGTGTTTTTTGCACATCATGGAGCTCAAAATATTGCTCCATCTGTAGTATCCACGCTATCGAATCCTTTCCAGTAAACTTCCTCATATCGATATTTGGAATGTGGTGGGTCTTAAACAAAAAATTGGAGTCTCTAAAATCATAATTCATATTCCTTTTGACCTCGTTATGATTTTCATGGAATACCTAGTCACCACTCAAAAGCCTTTCTTGCAAAAACATTGTCAAACCTTCCTTTAAACCTTTCATGTTTGATTTTAAACCATTTATGTCGAATTTTATTTCTACTTTTAAACCATCCATGCCATATTTATTTGTGCTTTTAAACCATCCATGTCCCATTTTAATCCATCATTGTCCCCTTTCAATCCATCCATGTCCCCTTTTAGTTTATATTTGGTTTCTCTTTGTGAGAGCGAAAATTGTTGCACTTGGTCCCATAATTTGGATATATCATGTTGCAATTATTTCTCCTTATGCATCATATTATATACTTATGATGGCTTAATGGGTGTAGAATTATTTTTTTTGGGAGGAATTGTAGAACCAAATACTTCTATCTCTACATAATTTATGCAATTTTTAAAAAATACAAACCTTTTTTTTTATTCTAGGAGCTCGAACTTGAAACGGTTGTAACTTTGTATTTTTGGCTCTACAAGGTCTGAATTTCATCCAATGGTATCCCTTTGACTCTTATTAAAACCCCATACGCTAGACTAAGATTGGATTCTTTAGGAAAGGGTTATGCCCAATTCCCCATGATGACCTGATTATAGAATGGTTCAGTAGAGCGAACTTGTACGGAATGACACATGTCACTGTCTTGACCTTCAGATATGAAATGATACAAAAAAAACTAAATTCCATTCAATTTCATTCACTTTTTATGAAATTCAAATCCGAGGTCCATAGAGAAAGTTATGATGATTTTCCCTAGGTCACCCATTTGAAATTGAATTATGGAGCCTGCAAAAACCCTAACTTCTTTGAACCATAGCTTATAAACTATAGCAAACTAATATCTAAAATTTTTACACTAAGTTCACCATGCTTTTGGATCCTTGTGGTTGAAATTTTAGATTCTGAATCCTTGTGGAAAAAAATTATAGCGAAAATTCCAAGATGACTTATTTGAAGCAGTGAAACCCTAGAATCCAAAGCTTTGGTACCAAATATTATGTAACCAGCTCACAAAACCGAATAAAATATAGATCAAATACTTAAATAATTGTCTTATTTAGGAGGGAAACCTCCTTTAAATTACATAGATTAAAAAATCTTGGATAATACAAATGATAATACATCCTTGGTATATATGGGAGTCTAAGGGGTCACAATTTAATCAGAGCCTACATAACAATAATAATGTAAGGGAACAATAATAACAATAATGGGTTTCTATGGAGCACAAAAATAACAATATGGGGCTACACTAACAATAACAATAAGGGGGATACACTAGTATTATAGGGACTTGACAATTCTACTTCCCAGATAAACAATGTTCACAATAATCAAAATCCAAAGATAAATTAGACATACCTTCTACCATACCATTATAGTGTAATAATTGAAGGCCCTTCAGTCTAATATGTCCTAGTCTTTGATGGCACGACATAGTATTTCCTTAAAAATTTGTAGGAGTTTATCCTTCTTCTTATCCACTCTTAGGACAATTGTTGGGCCCATAACTAACATTAATTCCTAGCATCTTATATAGAGTCCCAATGAAAACTCCTCTTAGCAATATGATTGATCCTAGAACCATCCTGGAAACATCCTTTTCAAACATTATTTTTACACATGCATCACTCATCTTGTTTACAAAAACTAAATTTCTGGCCAATCCTGGATGTGGAGAACATCAAGGAATGTTTTAATCCTTACACCCATGAGATTTAACTTAATTTTTCCCCATATTATGATTATGGCTATCTATCCATCTCCTAAAAAGCATCACCACCATTGAATATTTCATATTCACAAAAGCACTACCTAAGAAAAGTCATATAAAAGGGTGTACCTAATTCAAATATCCATGCCTCATGATCTACATGTGTACTTGAAGAAGCCAAGTACAAATCCCCTCCTTCATCTGGGTAGGTTTTTTATTTTGTAGAACGAGGATATTTAGATTCCTTCCCTTTATTATAAAGTTTATATATATAATATTTTTTATCATGCCCTTATTTTCCACATCTAAAAAATATCATGAATTTTCAGGAAGATTTAGATCTTCCTCTAGAATTAAATCTCCCACTCAAGGTATTAATTTTATTTCTAATATGGGAGGGTCCTCCTACAAATAAGGAATACACTTTATAGCTTTCCATGTTTTTCCATCTCATCTCCTATGATGACAAGGATGATATTGTTTCATAAAAGCTTCAAGTAGTTGCATTACTACCTATGGAAACAAATAGACTATCCCCAGAGTCTAGTATAAAACATGAAAAACTGATACACTTATCCTAGTCTAAAATTTTAATATCAATAGATAATAGTTGACTGACCACATTATTGTAGGCATTCAAATTATTTTCATCGAGTCTCCATCCTCCGTCCTTAAGTAATATTTTTTTTTGCATGAACATTTTTTCACCAGGGACTTAGACTGGTACAAAGCCTCTGACTTGTTCCATAAAGGCTTTGTTATATCTTCCCATAAAAAAAAATTTAAGATTTAATGTGAGAAACATAATTTTATTCTTCTCTTTTCCTTTCGATCCAAATTGGTCTGGTATTTTGTTGAAATCCTCGTCGATTCAAAACCTAGATATGCAATGATACAATAATTTTTTTCCACCAAAAAATCCTCCATTTTTAGCTTCCATAGCTCAATAATTTGTGCATTTAATTTATCGATATCTATCTTTGAATTTCTCACCATTCGCATTACCACCAGAACCACTTTTGCATATCTCCCACTGCGACAACGTCCACCATAGGATCAAGCCAAATCCTTTAGCCACAAATTCATCCCCTTATGTATATTTTATACCTATACAATTAATTACTAAAAATATATTCTTAATAAAATATATAAGATACAATTGCAAACACACACATTACACAAATATGTTAACCTATAAATTTGAATTGGGAAAACCATAAAGATTTTTTTAATATTTTCTTTTGTTATCTCGTTGCATCCAGAAACCACCAATATGTTTACCCTAGATTAGAATACAACTTTATTCCCCTTAATGAAACTAAAACACCATGGGAGAAGCCACCATGTACCACTAAGACTCTTTTAGAAAAAATCGTGTGTCGAAAACTACCAAAAACATATGTGAAAATTTCCTTGTGCAACGTACATCACATGGGAATAATCATGAAAAAAATATAAAAAATACCCAAAACCCACCATACTAGGTATATACTACAAAGTGATCGCCACACTAACCCTCCCAAATCTCGTTTTCGGGTTACCTATGCATTATCTCGAACTTCCATTGATGGTACCAATGCCTACATCATTGCCTCACATTTTTGTCAAAATAGTACAACCCCCTATCAACCCAATGTTGATAGGTTTTTATAACATATCTAGGGGCATGAAGAAATCCATTAGGGGAAATAAAAAAAGGCATGGGGCAACACTTTGTCCACTCATTAGGTATATCCTTCATATGCTCTTTATGACACCTCATTTCACCCCATGAACCTCAACCCTACAATTCTTAAGCTAAGGAACCTTCTCCAACACCTCAAGAAACACCATTTCAACCCACCACTTCTTATGTTGGTTGAAGTGCACCAAACACCACTTCTTACATCCTCCAGCTCCCTTGTACACCAATATCACAATCACCACTAATTAGGTAAAGTGGGTCATCCACTATTTACTATGTGACCACTATAAATTTTTAACATTTATAGTAAAGAAATACTTACATAGATACTTTATAAAAGAAAAAATTAAATAATATAATTCATTCATAGTACTAAAAACTTTACCCTAGAAATAAATGGAAAAATTAATAAATGATTAAAGTTTCACTTCTACCTCTGATTGCATTAATTTCAATATTTACAAAACAATATATACGATCCCACGTTATCCAAAACCATAATTCATTTACCCAAATTATATTTCTTACTTGAAATTATATGACAATGTGTTGAAATAACGTCGGTTGAAAAACACCAAAAACAACCCATTTTTTTCATAGGATCCACCCCCAACACTGGTCCCCTTTTCAACCTTCCTGGTGTACCTAATTCAATATATAACACAAAGGGATGATAAAAAAATATAACACATGCCCAACATTCTCACACTTGTTTTATTTGCATTCATGGAACCTAGGATTTCATGATTAACAATTTAGGGCAACAATGCCCAGTTCTTCTCCACATTGAGAGAACTTCTCTGTACTAGAAATTTTTTTTAATAAATTTAAAACAATATTAAAAGTTCCAAAATTTACCAACATCACCTTTTCTTAACCATGTTTCCCACAAAGTGATATTGAATATAATTATGCTTCATTTTAGAATGATAAGTAGGATTTTTTACCAAAAACTTTGTACTTTTACTGTGACAATCTAACCTTCCATATTGGTATATAAACCAAATACCTAAACACAATCTATATAACTATCTAGCTCCGTTAATTTCATGGGTGGTTATCATGTAATTACTTCTATAATTGAACATGCAATTACATGTCATCTCTTTCTCATCTAATTGATTTCTCCTCCGACTAATTTAAACACTTAACCACATGAATATTTTTCATGATCTATATATATACACCAATATACATCAATATTCATGTACATCTAACATTGTTTTCTCTAAGTATTCCTTGGTAGAAAATTCCATAATCTGTAGTGCCACTTAAATTCTTTAGAAACCTCTTTGTAGTTGTTCAATGTTCCTCCCCTAGTTTTGACATATACCTTCTCAACTCCTCCATTGAATGTGAAATTTCTAGTATAATACAAACATTACATACATCATTGTGCTAAGAATATTATCATGGGGAACACAAGAAATGTCCTTTTCCTCTTCATAAGTCCTAGGATACTAATTTACAAATAAATTTACACCTATAAGAATAGGAATCTTGACTAGTTTACATTCCTACATATTAAACCTTTGTAATAATGTCTCAACATATTTCCTTTAATTCAATTAGAGTTTCTTATTTGCTTGGTATTTTTTAATTTCCATGCCCAAAATAAAATTTGTAGCACTAATATCTTTCATGTCAAATTTTAGACAACTAAATTTTACATCTTTGACGATTTCCTTGTTTTTTCCAATCAACAACATATCATCAATATGCAAGACCATATAAATACAATGATCACTGACTAGTTTGAAATACAATAATGATAAAAAAATTCCTTGTGAAATATCTCAATATATAAGTATAAATTTTTTATAATATATCCTTGAATATTTTTTTAACCCATATATGGAATTTTATTCCTTGAAAACCAACTCTTCACCACAAAATCTTCTAGCTATTTCATGTAGATTTATTCTTCAATATTTCCATGTCAGAATGTTTTCTTTACGACCATCTGCTCTACTTCAAGATCAAAGGAAACAACAATAAATAAAATAAATCTAATAGAAGGTGATTTAACAATAAGAGAAAAAAATGTTGGAAAGAAAAATGTCAAAAAAACACAAAATACATACACACAAAGAAACCAAAGATTAACTCTAGAAACCATTAATCGAGAAAAACAACACCTAATAGATGTCTATTATCCTTGGCCACAGTAGCCAATTTAGGTATCTTACAATAAAGTATATCAAGCCTTTAGATAATATTCATCATATCTAATACCATGGACAAATACCATTGGGTTATCAAAATCATGAGATTGCAAACCACCATTGGTAAAAACATCATTGATTATCATATCAACTAATTTATTATCTTGTCAAAATTAACCCAAAAATTGCTCCTTCACCTGTCTCCCTAGATGTATGTTTAATTATCTTTTGAGAATGAAACATGCTCCCCACCTTCCCCCAGTATCACTTATGTCTATACTTTATTAGTGAACTATCAAAAAAAGGGTATGTAGGCATAAATGGGTATTACAACCATATTTCCATTTGTGTGTGATAAAATACAACTCCATAAAAATATTTACATTGTATGTCTACGCAAATAATGCAAGAAACATCTACCTACTTCCTTTCCCACATTCCTATCTACTCCAAATCCAATGAGTTGAACGAAGCATTCATTCACCAAGTACTTCATCTTCCACTCTACATCAATGTGCTTCCATTAATACTCCAATCATAATCTTTGTAATATGTCCACGAGATTTTTGTACATACATTGAACTAGATTTAATAGTTGAAAAATAAAATATGATGTAATACATTCTAGTCACACACTATCCCATCTCACTTTCCATTGCTTGAACACTAGTTATGATTATCCTACTATTATTAGATAGTGTTTGATATTATCGCTTTAAGCATTCCATTGTGCCCAATCTTCCCTTTCCTTTTCCCTATATGATCTCACACAACGAAAAATCCAATCTACAGGTATCAAACACTTAATATTGAAAATAAACGCACTCAAACAATAAATATTTATATTAACTCATCAATATTGCTTAATATTATCCTCATTCTTGACCTCAAAGAATGAACCCAAAAATCCTCTTTTGTTGTAGGATGATTTGAATTCCTTCTTCACCACTTCAATGGGGGTGAGATATAATAAATTATCTATGGTGTATGGCTCCTTTCATATCTTGGATACTACATTTTCTCAGAAGTCGAAATTTTTGGTGAACACCCCACCCTTCAACACCTATAGTAGAAATGCCATGTCTTACTTCATGATCTCCCTAAAGTTCAAACCCACGATGCAATTTTATAATGTCATGACCACTTCAAATCTGTATGAAAATTCCTCATGCACATATATCCTCTCACACATAGCCAAAAAACTACCCTTCTATAGGGAATTCCTTTGGCATCCCTCTTCACAATGATTTTCTTCTACAACCATAGGATTACATTGACCATCATCTTCATCAACATGATCACCCTACTATGCTTTTTCACTTCAATCTCCATATTGATCACTTGTCTAAATTTAAATGTCTATGCCTCAACCATGATCTTAGGACAAGAAGTGACCACCACTTTCTTTACAAACATTAGGAAAACTCTCAAAATATGCATACAAAGGCCATGTCAATAAAAATAGAGTGAATCACAAAAATCCACAGCATTCAAAGGCCACCAACATGAAATATGAAAGTGCGCCCTTATGATAAATTAACATCCCTTCTCATAATCAAATACCATCTATTTTATTTCACTGCCTTCAATCATGATGTGGAAGGGCCAATCTATCTTAATTATTCACCTTTGGCTTTACATTTTCATTTTTAGCAATTTATCTTCATTTTCCTCAATCAGAATTCCTCATTTCAAGGTATGTTTTTCCACTCATTCATTCCAACACAATTTTAGGATCATCTCACTACTAGGGTAGATCTAGGATCCAAGTCTTAGGCCAGTCTTATAAGAGAATTCAATTCAAACTAAATTTGATGCCAAATATAATTTTTAAACCTTTACAGTAATTTAGTGCACATTCAGATTCATTATTAAAAAAAAAAACAATATCATGCACTCATATTAATCATAAATTTATCTATAATCCCTTAATTAAGAAACCAATGAATGTTTAGAGTTGAACCTCAAAATCTCATTGTAAATTTACCATTTTCAATACAATATATAAGGCCATGTGGCATTCAAAATCCTACTCCATTTACCCATTTACATTCCTTTACCAAAATTAGATTATAATGGGTCAAAAAACTAGTGGAATAGTTACCCATGTGTTATTAGTGGGAAAGAAAGCCATTTTCTATAGCTTTGCCTTAAAATCATTGCATATCTAATTCATCGCATGGTGAAATTAGGAAACATCCTGATTACATCGCACCTCCCACCCTAACCTCCCCTACCTTACTCTAGCAAGAGATGGCACCCCTTTATCCTGCACTTAACTCTCCAATATGTCAATCATAGGAGACCACACCTCCTTCCCAACCTAATTTCCCAATGAGTGAAAAATAAGAAATTATTCATTTTTCAAGAGAACATGACACACAATTATGTGCATATGTGTTATATTTGCATATATATTAGCCCTATCCACCCAATTCACCTCTCCTTACTTGTCATTATTCATATACGAACAAGGTTTAAAATTCCACATTCCCAAAATTTAAACTCATGTGACCTTCATGGTACCAAAATGTCAATCAAATTAGTTTACGGATGGTATAAGTCCCTCACTTCTACTTTCCATGTCTTTCACATAAATGAGGACGTTATAGAGGTGATGACAACATTAAACTACTCTTAGGATGCAATTCACAACCATTCCTTCTTCTTCCCTCGGGTGGTTTTTCAATGCACCATATCTACATGAATTTTTGTGGTTGAAACTTAAAACATTATACCTCATAGACATATAAATTGATTTAAAAACCATATCCCAGCACAAAATATTTTTGGAGAGGCCAACATGGCCAATATTTCCCCTGCTATCAAAGTGGATATTTTTGTCTAAATAGGCATCACTATTCACCTTAAAGTAGCATGCTCTCCCAAGGAACTTGTGACATATACATATTTCTTACAAAAGTTTCACAACATATTTGTAACAACCCTAGTCTTGGCCCTCAATCTTGGTCATTATTTCCTATCCTAAATCCATCTCTTTACCACCATATTCCATCTTTTTTCACCCATGTATGCCTCATTTTTGTCTTATTTTGCATATTAAGGTAGCTAAATTAAGTTTTTCAATTTTTAGAAATTTTTGTAAAAATTGGGTTTTAAGACTAATTTTGGATTGCAATAAAAATTCTCGTAATATCTCCATTAAAGTCATACGTGAAAGACACCTGGGTGAGATATGAGCATATATTTGGAAATATTGGGAACCATGGATGGAGAAATACATATTGGTTCAGTCAAACTGAGCAAAAACAAGCATGTTCAATGCTAGTCAAACTTGACCTGTCATTCAGGAATCCCTAGTAAAAAGGGCAAGATTTATTATTTTGTGGGATTTTTCCTAATTTTTTGAACCAAACTTGATGATTTCAACCTATTTGGATGGATTAATATTGATAATACTATTAGATCCATTATATAAAAGTTAATTTATGATTCTCATATTTAAACAAAGTTTATGGACCATTCAGATATGTAGAATGTATGTAATTTTGTATTGAGACTATTGGAGACTTTGAGATAATTTGAAGAAAAAATTCTAATATTATATTTTTTCATGATGTGGATGATTTATTAATTTTTTTGTAGTTGAAGATTCCTTCAAGTGTACAAGGAAAGGGAGGAGGGCCCCCATACCAAGCTAAGTACACTTTGGTTAAATTTTCTATAAATTAGCATAGTTTTGATTCATTATTTCTTGTTTAAAATTTATGATTTAGTTATTTAGATGTGTTATGATTTATTTATGATTTCTAGATGATTTTGGTTTCAATCTAATTTGTGTACGAAAGGACAAACAAGGATTTAAGTTAAATTGTCTTTCTATCAAGTTATGAATCACAACTAAAAATCATCCTTTTGCATTTCTTGAATTGTTTCTTGAATTTATAGTTTATTATTTGATGCAATGATAATGTTCTTGGAGTAGAACTGTGAAGAAGGACAACTAGGACCTCCTAAGTTAGGATCCTCCTCTCTTTCTTTCTACACATCACAAACTGTTGCTCTTTAATTTCTCTTCTTGAATTGTTTCTTGAATTTCCAATTTATGATTTGATGCAATGATAATGTTTTTGGAGTAGAACTGTGAAGAAGGAAAACCAGGACCTCCTAAGTTAGGAGCCTCTTCTCTTTCTTTCTACACATCACAAACGGTTTCTCTTTATTTTCTTTTCTTAAGGATATTACTTTGGGGAAGGACAACCAGGACCTCCTAAGTTAGGAGTCTCTTCCTTCGCTTACTGCATCTTGAATCAGAAGCTTTTTAGTTAGATCTTATATTTATAATATGAATTTTCATTAATATTAAAACATAGAATATATTGGTAATATGCATTTCCTTCAATTTTTAAACTTTGTCTTCTAAAATTTAATTTACTTGCAATCTATATATTTTGGACATGCTTTCAATTATACAAACCAGGATTGACAAGTAAAACACCTTTGTTAATTTACTTAGTAAATTGACCCAAAATTTTTGGTGTCATTGTCAGGGAAACATACTTAGATATAGTCAATTAGGAAGATTCTAAAAACAACAACAACAACAAATTTGAGTTTTTTAGTTATGTTTCTTTATGCCTATAGAAGGAGATCAAAAAGGTAGATTTTCCAAACAAAACCCCCCAGAAACTCAAACATCCATAGGATCAGAACCATTAGGACTAATTACACCAGTTGTTGGAAAACCAACTTTAGAATAATTGGAATAAAAACAACGATCGGGACAAAGATTGACTCTTGTTGAAAGAAAAACTTTTTTAGCCTATGAAGTGAAAAGAAAACAAACATCGATAGAAACATCTTCCATAGGAAAATAAAAGGAGACAAGAAAAAAATTTGTTAAACAACTAGATTAACCAATCATTGAACAAATAGAGAAATTTGAGGAAACACAAACTCAGCCTCTTATTGAGACATTAAAAACAACTGAGAAAGAATTGGTGAAGGAAGGAGAATGATATAATATGCCAATATTAACTCCATAACAAAGGATTCAGTATGAAAGGAAATAGAAAGAATGGAAAAGAAAAAGAGAGGAATAAATGAGAATAGAAGCAGAAAGAAAAAGAGAAGAATATGAAAAAAGAGCATATGACAATAAGAGACGTAATGATATAGAAACAGACAATGGTTAGGAAGCTACCTTTGGATTCCCAATTCTAGATAAAAGAGCAATTCTTGGAGAGGAGGTAAAAATGAAGAATATTCCACCTTCTGTTTTACCAAATTTTTATGGAATGTCTTCTGAATATCCTAATTTATTCATGTTTGAGTTTGATATTTTATGTCGTACTTATGGTATACAGATGACACACATAAACTTCATCTTTTTTTTACTACCCTTAAAGCATCTACATTAAAATAGTTTATGGGATTAGGAGAACACTCTATAGCCTCCTGGGATGACATGAGGAAAATTTTATTTAAGAAGTATCAAGCCTATTGCAGGCCTAGAGATTTAAAGGAAGATATTTTTAGGATGTATCAACAAGAAGATGAGAGTATAGAAGAATATTTAGAACGATTTCTTTATAATTTAGAAAAATCCAAACAACACTCTTTAAATCCTAATACCATTCGCACAATTTTTATCAAAGGTATACAAGATGAATACCTTGATATTCTCAATGTAATGGGGAAAGGAGACATCTCATATTTTCCATTTGATGAGATTGCAGAACTATGTCAAAAATATTCTAGAGGAAGAGCAAAGAGTGGAAAAAGAGATGTAAATTCAAGATCTTTTAAATCAACAACAGGAGGAGCAACGAGAGCAGAGATAGGGAGTTTGTTAGAAAACTTTAAAACTGATCTTTTGAGCACTTTAGGAACACACGTTGATGTATTGAAAGCCAAGAAAAATCAAGATGAACAAGATTTGGTACTATCAATATTTTGCCCTAAGTGTAGAAAGAAGCATCCTCTAAGAGAATGTCCTTTAGATAATATTCAAGTGTGTGTACTTTGTACAGAAAATCATTCAACTAAAAATTGTCCAAAGCTTAAATAATTGCAAGTAAATTCAATGGAAGATGTAAAAGGGATTGACTCTCTTTACTATTTGGCACCAAGGAGACCTTGGAAACCATGGTTTCCAGGTATGACCCAAAATTTACCTCAGCAATTTAGTCAAAAAATCCCTCAGAATTATCAATATCCTTCTCAAAATTCATGTAATACTCCTATGCCATGGCAGGATTGGCCTCCAAAACAATACCAAAACCAACATGGACAAAGTTGGCGAGGATATAGTTATGGGACCCAGCCTCCTCAGCAAATCTATCCCCAACAACAATACCAACCTTACCCTCAACAACCATATCAACAACCATTTCCATATCAACAATTCCAGGAACACCCTCAATCAATTCCATTTCCACAACAAAATCATGCACCCTTACTAACTCAAACCCAACAGCTTCAACTGCCTTCTAACCAACCCCCACCTAAACCAACTCAGCTACCATCTCAGCCAGTAGAAAATCTGAGTAACAAAGTGGAAAGGCCAGCATATAGTGTGGAAGAAGCAACATTATTTCCTACATATTCTATTCTTACTATTCAATACATCCACTTAAGGTTTGGAAAATTACTACAAGAATATTCTCCACCAATCATAGAAGAAAAAATTGAAGAAGGAGAACAATCTAAAAAATCTAATCCAAAGAATCAAATTCAGCAAGGAAAAATTATTATGACTCAAACACCACCTTTCCCAGAAAGGTTAGTAGAGTAGAAAAATTCATTTTATCTTCCTGAATTTGATATTTTGGATGAATTAAAGAATTCTTATGTCAAATTTCCTTTGTTGCAAGCTATAAAATATATTTCAGTCTATGAAAAAAAAATAAAGGAATAATGTATTAAGAAAACTGGCAAAAAGAAAAGAGATCTACCCACAATCCAAGTCATCGGAAAATTAGCTAGTCTCATGTCTGCAAAAACAACAAATGAAAAGCATATTGATCACGGGATACCTATGGTTACCATTTCAATAAATAATTTTTCAGTTCCTAACACTTTAAATGATCTGGGAGCTGCTATAAATGTCATGAAAACAGAGGCTATGAAGTATTTAAAATTTCCAAATATTCGACCTACTACTACAATTTTAGAAGTAGCAGATAGATCTAAAGTTATACCAGAAGGAATATTTGAAGACATCATTGTTTCTTTGGATTCATGGGATTACCCTGTATACTTTCTAATCTTGAAACCAAAAACAAATCTAGGAGGCCATCCTTTAATTCTAGGCAGACCATGGTTAGCCACATCATATGCCTTCATTAGATGCAGATCAGGAAGCATGATCATATGGAGATGAAAGGAAACATATTACACTCTATCCTCCTACTCAATATCCTTCTTTATTATCATGGCTTGATGACCAACAAGAAGAAATTCAACCTGTTCTAAGCATTAATCACGTCCTTAATTTTAGAGAATAATAAGTAAATGAGGATTTAATAGACCTTTTTGTCTCATAACCTGATATTTCTGAGCAACTACGAATAACACAATATGAAGTTGCAAATCATGTTTTGAATCAATGTTTTCAGGAAAATTGTATTATTCAATCACTGTAGAATTCATTTGAAATAATTCTTCCTGTCATGTCAATTACCAATTCTCAAATCAAAATCATTGAAATCAATCCTGGAAAAGTCTAAATATTGGTAATAATTTACAATCATCACAACAACAACAACAACAGGTAATTACATTGTTACAAAAATATTCGAAATATTTTTCCTAGGACTATACAAACATTCAAGGAATTCATCTGAA
Organism: Pinus albicaulis; assembly: GCA_034641835.2. NCBI lineage: Eukaryota > Viridiplantae > Streptophyta > Pinopsida > Pinales > Pinaceae > Pinus > Pinus albicaulis. Next base: position 263,204,816 of record CM076572.1, on the reverse strand, counting down.
AATATATATTCACCATATCTATACTGATAATCACATCAAACTAGTTGTACAACCGAAAATAAGAATGAATCATATGATGAAAGAGATAGTCAAAGAAGAACTGCAAAAATTGTTGCAGGTGGGATTCATCTACCCTATCTCAAATAGTCAATAGGTTTCTCCCTTAATTGGTTGTGGTACCAAAGAAAAATGGAAAATGGAGATGTGTAGACTATATGGAATTGAATAAAGAAACATTTAAAGATAATTTCCCACTACCATTCATTGATCAAGTACTAGATTCACTAGCAGGAAAGAATTTTATTTTATTTTCTTGATGGATATAGCAGTTATAATCAGATTAAGATAACATTAGAGGATCAGGATAAAACTAAATTTACTTGTCCTTAGGGAAAACATGCTTATATTTTTTTACCTTTTGGATTATGTAATGCACCTACTAAATTTCAAAGAGCAGTCCTAGCCATATTTGTTGATTTAATTCATGAATGTGTAGAGGTCTACATGGATGATTTTACTATCTATGGAGGTACATTTGATGATTTTTTAAACGACCTTGAAAATTTTCTAAAGAGATGCACAAAGACAAACTTATCCCTCAACAATGAGAAATTTTTTATGATGTTAACTGAATGGATAGTGTTGGGACACCACATTTCTTCTTCTAGAATAAAGGTAGACCCAACAAAGATACAAGTCATTGTAAAATTAATTCCACCAACAACACAGAAATAAGTAAGAAGTTTCTTGGGATATGTAGGCTATTACAAAAGATTCATTGAAAACTTTATCAAAATAGCTCTAACCCTGTTCAAATTACTTGCAAAAGTCATTGAGTTTCAATGGACTACAAATTGTCAAAATTCATTCAAAAAACTGAAAGAAAATTTGTCAATAACACCATTCTCAGAGGGCCAAAATGATCATTTCCATTTCACATATCTATTGATGCATCAGATACATCTATAGGAGCATCTCCTGGAAAAAAAGAAAACCAGTTTAATTATGCCATTTAATTCATAATAAAAAATCTAACTCCAACAGAATTAAACTATACAGTAACTGAAAACAAAATGCTAGTTGTTGTGCATGCAGTCAATAAATTTAGGCATTATATAACAGGCTATCAAGTGTTTATTCATACATATCATTCAGCCATTAAATATTTAATGAAAAAAACAATTACCAATGGAAAAATTACTAGATGAATGTTACTAATGAAAGAAATCAATCTCAATGTTCTAGATCAACCAGGAAAAGATAATCAAGTAACATATTTCCTGTCAAGACTTCATCCTTCTGGTGAACCTATTCCTATTTCAGACACCTTCCTTATGAGCATTTATTTTCTATAACAACTAAAACCCCATGGTTTGAAAATGTAGCTAATTATTTATCATCTGGAATATTACCATCTCAATTCACTAGCAAGCAGAAAAGAAAAATAGTCAGAGAAAGTGCTAGATATAGTTGGTTCAATGGTGACCTCTTCTATATTAGTTCTTATATTTTGATAAGAAAGTGTGTTATATAAGAGGAAATTCTTGATATTTTAAAAGCATTTCATGATGAGCAATGTGGTATCTATTTTGCAGACAAGCGAACAACATACAAGGTGCTCAAACTTGGCTACTACTGGCCAACAATTTTCAAGGACTCAAACGCCTATGTCAGAAGATGTGATCGCTGCCAAAGAACTAGAAGTCCTGTAATATCATATGATATTCTATTGAAACCACAAGTACTTAAAGAACCATTTGAACAATGGGATCTTGACTTTGTGGGACCTATTAACCTGCCTTCAAATGGAAAGAAGTACATCTTAGTGTGTACAAACTATGTTACAAAATGGGTAGAATAAAAAGTAGTGGCAAGAGAAACAGAAGAAACAATGGTTCCATTCCTCTTTGAATAAATCATTGTAATATTTTGAGTTCCAAGATAGATTGTTACAGACTAAGGATCATAGTTCACTTCTAAACTTGTCTGAGATCTTACAGAAAAATACAAAATAAAACATAGAAAGTATACTCTGTATCATCCTCAAGAAAATGGACAAGTGGAATCTACTAATAAGGTTCTGGAAAAAATTATGAAAAATATAGTACATATATACATAAAATATTGGTGAGACAAGTTAAGCGATGCATTATGGGCATACATAATTACATGGAAAAATACAATTGGATTCAGCCCATATCAATTGGTATATGGTAAGGAAGTTATGTTACCAATCGAATTTAAAATTCATACTTTTAAACCTAAAAAAAAATTGGGATTGGACCTATCAGAAGAACAACAACAAAGAGTTATGAAACTAAATGAATTAGACGAAATCATACAACAAGTAGTTGAGCATACATCACTAGTACAACAACAGAGAATCAAATGGCATGACATATTTATCAAAAAAAAAAAAAAAAAAAATCATAAAGGATACTTTGCACCTCTTTTTTACTCCAAGTACAAATATTTCAAAGCTAAGTTTACTACTCATTGGCTTGGGCCATATGAGATAGAATAAATCTTTGACAATGGAGCAGTTAAGATCAAGACAATTGATGAAGCAGCAATTTCATTTCTAGTTATGGACATAGTGTCAAATTACAATAAGCCTATCAATAAAGAATACTTTCTGAAAAGAGTCTTAGCATAAAACAATGTGGAAATAATGGAATAACATAGCGATATGCCTTCCCTACTTCCAAAATAAAAAATAAATATAAAAAATAATAAATAATAAAGGAGTTTGGTTGTGAAAATCGAGGATATTGGCACAATCCAAACTTGAATTCATATCAGAAAACCATCTTTTTTGACCAATATGAATTCTCTGTTATGTTTTCCAAATTCATTTTGCAAAAAAATCATCCTCCAAAATTCAAATACTTGAGGACAAATCTCAAAATAAGCAAGGGGGAAGATTCATAATAAACCAATAAATTATGAAGATAGTTTAATGTCAAGCAATTGTATTACAGAAGGGACCTGAGACATCATAATCAATATTTGTCGGTGAGGGACCTGAAGAAGACCAATGTCATATGTTATTGCAGAAGGGACCAGACACATCATAATCAATATTTATCAGTGAGGGACCTGAATAAGATCAATGTCATATGTTATTGCATAAAGGACCTGAAACATCATAATTAACATCAAATGAACCTGAGAAGAAGCTACAAGCATATATAATCCATCAAAGTCATTCAACAGAATTAATTTTTGAAGTCAAAGTATCATCATCATTGGCAAAAGGTCAAGTATTGACAAAAGAATTAAGGTCATCATCAACAGAAGAAAAACATTGACAATGAGCTACTAAGTGAAAGGAAAGTAATGTAAGTTTAAAGTATTCTTAATTCCTTTTATTTTGAAATTTTTTCTAAGATTGATAAACTACTTTAAAATTGAATATGCAATGCTCATTTCAAGCATGCATACATCATCCTACATTATCCTACATTACCCTATATCCTACATCACCCTACATTAAATAAATTGCATTCATTAACCTTATAATAGCCTTACATTCATCATTCATAGTTCACTACTACATTCATTTTCATTTTTTACCAAACTTTTGGCCACATCTCCTTTTTGGGGCCCAAAAAAAAAAAAATTCCTCATGGAAAATTGCCTACAAAAACAAGAAGGATTAGTTTCATATGCCTACAAAACAAGAACAAAGAGAGTTAGTGTCATTACAAATATACTTAACATCTTATTTCAAAAATAATTTGATTTGAAATGACCCAAGATTATGGTCATTTCAAAACAAATAAATACATAAGTATATGAAAATGATGACATACAAAAGAAATAAAAAAGGAAACTATGCAATGATATGGATATGCAACATGTAATAAGAATGGATTTACAAATGCACAATGAACAAACATAATGCATGATTAAGAAAACATGCAATGTAAAAGGCATATAAGAAATGAGTATTAAAATCCCTAACTATAAATAATTACAAGTCATGATGTAGTGTAAACAAAGAGGCAGAACAAGTGTCAAGACTACACAACATACAAGAGCAATGATAAAACAAATATAATGGTGATAGAATGAGTATAAAAACCAGTGGCAGTGTGGATAGTCATTGAGTAGTGAGAATAGTCAACCACGAAGCATCAAAGAACAAGTGGCAGCCACAGGTACAAGAGATAGGAACAGTCAGGTAGATGAATTGGAAAATGTAGCAGTAAATGGTCAAATACATTTCAAAGGCTTGCTTTGCATGTGTTCTCATTTATCATCACAGCTAGACCCAACTCAAAATTGATAGGGAGAGAAGAACCCTGAATAGTGGATAAATAGTGTGGAATTGCGTGAATAAATTGGAGGAACTGGGTGGAGAAATAAGGAGAAGCATTTTGTTTAAAGAAGGAGAAAGTTACCGATATTTCCTCTGTGTTGAGCTGACATTTTTCTCCAACAAATCCCAAAAATTATGCAAGTGGTAGGTAAGAGTCAATTCCAAGATTTCCTCAACAACTAAATGATTTCGAAAAAAGGTTAACTTAAGATATTGTTTATATGTGTCATAATGTGAGAAAAACATGACTCCAGTTATGGATTTTCAATGATCTGTTACCTTAAACATACTCTGCCACCTGTAGAATCCATGATTTTTCGAGATGTTGGAGAAGATTTTAATTAAAAATGTATGTTTACACAAGGAGAACAGAACCATTAACAAGAAAATTTCTACAATTTTTCTACAAGTAATTTGTAGTTTAGGTATCAAAAAAGATTTCCTCATGCAATTTTTGTCAAAATTTTGCACATAAAAAACTCAGTGAGTATTATATACACAATATGTAGTTTTTGAAACATAGGGGGTTTTTCATTAATTTTTATGAGAAAATTTTGCAAACGAAGACATATTTAAACACAATTTGAAAAAGAGTGAGAGATTTTCTTTTGCAGAGGAGATATTTTATATGGTCTTCATGCAGTAAGAGTTTTTTTAGTAAGTTTTACAAACTGAGGATTTTTGTTTGGATACCATTTGCAGTAGAACAGAGGGGAATTGAAGACTTATAGGAAGAGGAATTAATCTCACTTTTTTTCAAAGCTACAGAGATTTGGTAAGTACATTCACCATGATATTTATCCAAATATTGCATGAATAAGAAGGTCAAATATATATATTTTTATTATTCATAATGAGGTTATTTACTGGACAAGGTCATATTAATTGGTATAGAGAGAAGATGCAAATGGGAACCAAAACTAAGCCTAAAGACTTCAAGATAGAAAAATGGAGTAAGGATACAATAGAGAAATTATACCAAGCAGGTTTACTGGAGTTCATTAAAAATTTCAATGGTCATAACGATAAAATCACACAAGAGTTCTTAGAGCATTTTGAACATGGAAAAACCAGAATATGTGACCTTTCTATACCATTGAACCCAACCTTTATTTCTCAAGCATTGGACCTTCCTTTGATAGGAGAAGAGTATCACAAGGGTCTGCATTTTAAGGAGAAGGGATGTACCTTTTTCTTGGAGAAACAAAGGAAGGGGTCCTTTGATAGAACAAAATGGATTCCAAGGGATTGGCTCAAAGAGCCATGGTCAAAGTTGGTTTTGATTAACCAAAAATACTTCACTTGTGATAATCGATACAGTGTGATATATATTTATCATATTGAGTTTCGTAAACATATGAAGGGAGATTGTAAAATCAATTTACCCTACTTCATTTCAAGAAGATTAACAAAACTGATAGAGAATATCAAGAATAAAATAGAAGTGAAGGAAGCCAACATCTATCATCATGGGCTAATCAAAATACTTGTGGAGTATTAGATAAGAAATAAGGGAATGATTTGGTAGTATTTTTTGGCTAATAATCATTTTGAAGAACAAACAATAGAAGAGAAGTTTGAGCAATTGCATGTAACAAGACATATCATGAATTCCCCTTTGTATTCTAAGACAAGATTGAAGAAGAAGTGGGATAGTATTATGATTGAAAAAGAGAAATCATTTCTATCCATTCATAGGAATCCTAGGAGAAAAACACAAGAAGAACGAAGCAACAAATAAAAATATCCAGAAAGTGAAATTGTTTAAACTGAGCCTCCACCAACATCAAAGAAGACTGATGAGATTATAAAGAGAATGGAAAAGGAAGTCCAGGAAGAACCCATAGAGAAATACTCTTATTTTTAGAATTCTTGGGTAGGAGCTACCTCATCTCACTCATATGCAAAAGAGACTGGGAAATAATTTAGAGAGTTGCACAATGAATTATATCTTAAGAAGATAAAAGAACTAACAAGTGAGTTAGAGGACAACAAGATCATGAAGAAACACTTGAAAAAGGAGAACAAAATGTATAAAGAAAATAACAACAACATAATCAAGGAAAACAAGAAATTGAGCAAGCAAATTAAAAATCTTGAAACTCGAAGTATCCTCATCCCTAAACAAGCCTACAAGTGGCTAAAGGAGAAAAATTCATGGTAGTACAAATATGAGAAGAAGAAAGTGAAAGTTTCCATCTACAAAGAAGGGAAATATGAGGGTATTGAATTTATCCTTCATGCTCCATAGGAAGAAGCTACAGGGTCAGTAATAGCAGGGGCATCATCCCTCAAGAGATCCAAATGGAGGAGGCAAGCATGAGGACATGCTTGAACATCAACAAGGGGGAGATGTTGGCCCTCAATTTTGGTAATTTTTGCATATCCTAAATCCATCTATTTACTACCATATTCCATCTTATTTCACCCATATATGCCTCATTTTAGTCTTATTTTTCATATTCAGGTAACTAAATTAAGTTTTTCAATTTTAATTTTTTTTTGTAAAAAATGGGTTTTAAGAGTAATTTTGGATTGCATTGAAAATTCTCGTAATAGCTCCATTAAATTCATATTTTCAGGACACTTAGGTGAGATCTGAGTGTATTTTTGGAAATCTTTGGAACCAAAAATGGAGAAATACCTATTGGTTCAGTCAAACTGAGCAAAAACAGGCCCAATCAATGTTGGTCAAACTTGACCTGACATTCAGGAATCCCTAGTAAAAAGGGGAAGATGTATTATTTTGTGGGCTTTGTCATGATTTTGTGAACCAAAGTTGATGATTCCAACCTATATGGATGGATTATGATTGATAAGACAGTTAGAGTCATTATAGCAAAGTTTTTTTATGATTTTCCCTCATTTAAACAAAGTGTATGGACCATAGATATGTACAATGTATGTAATTTTGTATTGAGACTATTGGAGACTTTGAGATAATTTCAAGAACAATTTCTACTATTCTATTTGTTTTTCATGGTGTGGATGCTTTATTAATTTTTTTGTATCTGAGGAGTCCTTCAAGTGTACAAGGCAAGGGTGGAGGGCCCCCATACCAATATAAGTACACTTTGGTTAAATTTTCTATAAATTAGCATAGTTTTGATTCATTATTTCTTGTTTCATATTTATGATTCAATTATTTAGATGTTTTATGATTTCTTTACGATTCTGTATGATTTTGGTTTAAATCTAATTTGTATACAAAAGGACAAAAAAGGATTTAAGTTAAATTCTCTTTCTATCAAGTTATGAATCACAACTAAAAATCATCCTTTTTCATTTCTTGAATTTCCAGTTTATGATTTGATTCAATGGTAATGTTGTTGGAGTATAACTGTGAGGAAGGACAACTAGGACCTCCTAATTTAGGAGCCTCTTCTCTTTCCTTATACACATCACAAATTGATGCTCTTTAGTTTCTCTTCTTGAATTGTTTATTGAATTTCCAGTTTATGATTTGATACAATGGTAATGTTGTTGGAGTAGAATTGTGAAGAAGGACAACCAGGACCTCCTAAGTTAGGAGGATCTTCTCTTGCTTTCTACACATCACAAATTGTTGCTCTTTAGTTTCTCTTCTTGAGGATAGTACTGTGGAGAAGGACAACTAGAACCTCCTAAGTTAGGAGCCTCTTCCTTCTCTTACTGCTATTGAATCAAAAACATTTTAGTTAGATATTATATTTGTAATATGCATTTCCAGTAATCATTCAATGCATGTTCGTTGTTGGCTCCATTTGCGTTGCTGCATTGAAAGGTGTATATGTGTGATTTATCTCCATAAAGTGTGTTGTGATGCATTGTGAATGTGAAGTTGGCATTCCATAAGAGATCAGTGCCATTTTTTCTGGTGTCTACTATGAGTTTCAAGTTATTCATTTTTTATTGGTGCTTCATTATCTTATATTTGTTGGACTGAGACAAAGGAATTATAAAAATAAAATTCCATAGTGAGTTATATGGTTGTGGTGCATTAAAACTTTTCATATATGTGTTGAATCATTGTGAGATGCGTTGAGCCAATTATATGAGTGTTGCTGGTTCGACCTTTATGTTGGTACTTCATGTATGATGAAATGCGTTGAATTTTGTACATTGAAGTCCAAGTATGTACATTGAATAAAGCTCTTATGTTGGTTGAAATATAATGTTGAAATTTATTGGTTCACATTGTTTTTAAATTTTTTATTCACTACAACCAAGCCTCTTATCAATTGTTGAGTTTGTAGCCTAGTGGAGCCTTTATTTGATTTTGGGAGTGAATTCAATAATTTAAATTATTAGAAAATGTTTGATGTAGTACTGGAATTATTGAATGATCTAATACATTCCAATGGTAATGAGATAGTAAACATCAGCAAGGAAACTCTCTTTAACATTCATACATATCTACAAAATGCATGAGAAAAGATAGAATTTTTGCAGCTTGAGTCACAACTACATCGAGATGAGCTTCAACAAAATATTTTTCATTCTAAATTTATTTATGTTTAGAACATTAAAACATACTCCCATAAGTAGCAACTGAATAATGATGAGGTTGATTCAGATCCAATACCTAATGAAGCATCAAAGTTACATATAGATGCAGAAATCTAGCCTGCACTTCCCAGGCCCATCATCATACCTTGGGAAGGGCTTGTCCATAACAAGCACTGAACTAGTATCGGATATGACAAGGATGTGTCCTTTCATATTCCACACTATCCCAAGCCCATTCAGTTTCACAATACTATATTCTTTTGTGACAGTTCAACTTCATCTGTTCCAGATATTGCTCCTCTTCCACAACAGCCACAACAGATTAATAAATGCCAACATTGTGACCAAGTTAGCCATATGAAATATCATTGTTTTTATCTTCATCCATGTAAGAATTGTCATAAAACCACTCATTCTTCACATGGATTCTTTAGAAACAAGGCTTCTACAAGAAAAAAGATTCATCTTGGATGGATCGCTTCTTGGAAATGGGATTCAACAACCAAGAATATGTTTGAGTCATATGTTAGAATATCTTCTAGAATATTAAAATTCCTAATATTTTATTTTTTTCCATCATCTCACCTTGTATCTGATAGGGGGGGAAGTGATGGTCATCTATAAGCTTCAAAGCCACATCAAGAGAACCTGAGCCACAACCTACCATACCATATTCAAAGTTGTATCCAGAGACATAGACTCCCATGAGTATGTCTTTGGTCGTGGTCAACCTTAAACCATTTATGCGAGTTTGAGCATCTCCCTCTTCAAACAATTGGGGACAATTCCTCAAGAATAAGACTTCAGCTTCTTGTCAGGTTTGGAAGAGTTCCTGGAATTACATTAAGCATTCCATAGTTAGTGGTCATCCTTAAACCACCGTAGGTTGAGACCTCCTTTTCAGGTTGAGTTTCTCCCTTTTTATGTAGGTTGTAGACCTCCCTTCTTCCAGGTTGAATTTCTCCCTCTTCAAAACATTAGGAGCACTTCCTCTAGCATAAGGCCTAAGATTCTTGCCATATTTAGAAGATTTCCGGGAACTGCACTAAGCATTCCAGAGTTTAGCCTAGTGCTTCCATGCATATTTTGCACGTTTTGTATTACAACTCTCTGCTTTTACTCATACATACCCCTTCGGATTAACGGAGGAATTTTGGACACCTAATCCTCTAAGGGTTTGTGTGGAATTTTAATGGTCATAGGGTGTCCAAGAGACCACTTGGAATGTGAAACCAAGGGTCACCAGACTTGTATAAATATTCATATCATGTTAATAAGTAAAATAATTCAAGGTTTATATTTAAAATTATGCTCATCTGTATGTGTCTCTAACATAATTCATCATTAATCTCTCATCTAACACCAAGATCCATTAGTGAATGATAATTTTCTGGATGAGTACTCGTTCATGATATATCAAATAACCCATGGTATGACAATATCCTCACATACATTCATACTCAAAATTTCATCCCATATATCTCTTGAGATTATTGTCAATGAATTTTCCACTGGGCCCCTTGGTACCTCCTCATTGCAAACATTCCACAATGGTAGGGAATGGAAATTAACTTACATTATTGTCTTATACTAAAATAGAGAGAATAAATCATTAATTATTGTCACAGAATCACCTAAAATGGATATTTTTCAAGAATGTTCATCGCCCAAAAGGTGATCTACACTGGTTACTTTTGGCCCACCCTTTTTTGTAATTGAATTTAGGTAATCAAAATATGTCACAAGTGTTAGGTGATTTCCCACAAAACTTGAGCTCCACCATGTTATAGGCCATTTTGTCACATCTGGTCAATAGGCATGTTAACTGGATCAATCAACATCCATCAACACTTTGTCATCATCCTTGAACAAATCCCTAGTCACGAATCTCCCTAATCCCTAATTTTTTTAGGCTTAAATACTTCATTTCCATGCTTTTAAGGCCCAACACACCATGTTCCCTTAGGATATTTCATTCAGTCCAAGTTGATCCACTCTGCACCTGCACTAATCATTATTAAGTTGTCCCTTTCTAGGGTGCACTGATTCTAGAAATTCGGGAAAAATAAAAAGAATCTTAAATATTCCTCTTCCAAGAGTTGTTTCAACCATTTACCTTGGATAAGAAAATCAAATCCTATCTCATCCTACCTTGGATATTTCACCTCTTATCCCTTGAGCTCATCCTCCTATCAAGATTGGATCTCAAGCCTAGATTAGTAAATGGCTAAGAATTCCTAAACTATCATCCTTAGAGAATGATTACCCTCATGTTGTTGCCTTGGCTCTAAGAGATTCATTATTCCATTCATTAAGGTGATATATATGTGTACTTTGTGGCAAGGAAGGAAAAGTCAACCTGGGGAGTTATCTACATGATAAACTCCTATATTTGGTTGCAACTCTCTTTATTTCTATTAACAGAAAGAGTACATTGTTTTCCTATATATGATTTTTATGTTCATATGTTTCAATGATTTGTTGATCCATTTAATTAAGTGATTGGATAATGCTACATAGATTTCATAGATATTTGGATTATTTTGTTTGTATGTGCAAGTTCTAATTATAGCAATCGGAGCTAGGATTGCAACATACAATCCAAGAAGAAAGTGAGGCTTGTGATGGATTTCAGGTAAGCCTCATCTAGTTGTTCAAAAAATTTAAGGGAAACATTATATTCATTGCTTTTTGTTGTTCTAGACTAGGCCATTAGGTCTAGGGAATATTTTTTTCTGCAGTCATATATTCCGCATAAAAAAATGGTGACTCCATTAGGGAAATTTTCCTTCACTTGGTGGCTTCCTTATCCTTAGTACTTGTGTTGTCTCTTGTTGAGACCTTCATAATCTCAATCAGTCTAAATTGAACCTAAGAATACATGTCATTGAGCTTCAGTCTCATTTTGTGTGTGGAAACTTGGCATTCCTTGATCAGCGCTCTCGCTGGTCTAGAGACAGAGAGTTGCAGTGCACCCTAGCCTTCTTTATAACTATGTTGCAGTGAACCCCAACCCTCTTTGTACCTGTGTTTCAGAGCATTGGTGCCCTTCTAGCACCTTCCCTGACCCTTGTTTCATGAAAAAAATTTCCTTGTTTTGATTTTCTCTTTGTTCAACTTTATTTCAGTTGCTCTTCCTTGTGTCCATGAGTGCCTTTTGGTCTCTCAAAAGCCTCCATCTTGTTTGATTTTGGTTGTGTACATTTGATGATAATTTGTTTATATTTTTATTTTTTCTTGTCATTATGTCATTATCAAATTGATTTGTTTGATAATTGAGTTCTTGAAAGAAATGTTGTTTTAGTCATTGTTTTGAATAGTTTCTTTCACCAATGATTATACATGCATCTTAGTTTTCTTTCATTTGAAAATTAAGTGGAATTGAAAAGAAAAATATATTTTCATTGGTATATATGGTTTTGTGTGTGAATTAGAATTGGAACAGTTTCATTTAAGGGAATTTCACTTAGCATAATCTTTTTTTCATTTTTATGTTGCATACTCTTTGTTCTCTTCCCTCCTTTAGATAGATTTTCATTGAAAAGGAAAGTTTCATTTCTTCATGCTAGATTTATTTTTAAGATATTCAGGTGAAATTCACGGTGATCCATGAAACTAAAACCTAATTGAAGATAAACATTAAAACTTATTGAATCAACCTAAGGATCATTTGTAACATTAATCCAAACATTAATAGGTCTAGGCTAGAGATGTGTTCCGACATCCATAAACATAGAAGTTGTAGTTTTTTTTCTAGCATGGCATCCCAGGGGTGAAATCTTGTTCCACGTATGTAAGTGTATCGGACCATTCTCCAAGTAAATTTGGGTATATTAGATGGAAATACACACAAGAAAACTAGATGGGAACACTATCATCGTACAGTTACACATTAGATAACACTAACAGATACTACACTTCCACGTACCGTCAAGTATATTTTGGAAGTCCATCATAGTTTTTTATCCTCACCACAGGTAACGAATTTGGTCGCTTTGTATATTGTGATACACTGAACACAACATTCGGGGATATTTTATGCCTGTACAAAAATCCTTGGTTCTCCAAGTTTGTATATTGCAGTTCACAGTTGCTTGGTAAAACTTTATTCCTAGTTTACCCATTTTTGATTTATTTTTGTGTTAATTGTTAAAATTTATTAATCCAACATGGAAGAACAACACACTACCCTTCGTCATTCATGCAGAGTTCAAAATAAGCCTCCTCCGCCACCAAAGGCAACTCCTGGCCATCGTCAAAAGCACAAGAAAACTCAAACTATGAAATCAAGAACTTTGGGAACTAATTATGGTCCACCTCCTAAAATTGATCCGCCAGAATTATCCTTCCTTGTTAGTATTGAGCCCAAGATTACTTCTTCTTTTCCTGGTGAATCTGACACAATTGAAATAGAAGCACTTGAGCCTTTATTTCCTGAGGTTATTGAGCCTGAATTTACTGAATCCAACACATTACAACATAAGTTTATACAACCTAAGGTACCTCAGCCATCTTCACATGTTACTTTAGTACCTTCCTCTTATCTTCCTTTGTATCAAACACAACTGCAAACTATATATATTAGACCTGACGATGAACCACTTTCACCTCGTCTTGTGAGTATTGAAGAGATCCCATAGGGAGAACCTCATCCCTCTTATCTTTTTCATTTGAGAGGGATTCATCATCTTTATCAAGTTTGTCCTCTTCCTCCTACTCAAACACCATCACAAACTCCTTTACTGGATTTTTTTCCTTTCAACTCACCCATGATTTTCTTGCGGAAATCATCTTTCAAATTTTTAACCATGAATGAATCCAATATGGTTTCCCAACCTGTATCCACTAATATGGTTGAGACAACCAATTTTTCCATCTCATCCATGTTTGCAACATTTCTAGAGACACATTTGTATGGTGGCCCATCTGTCCCACCTAGTTATCAATCATTGTATGGTACCTTCTCTGGTGTATCATCCATTCCATGAACCTCTCCATATCTACTTCTGGAATTCCTTTTAGAACTTATTTAATGAACACTATATAGTATTCTCCCTATCCTCCACCTGAACCTACAATTGAGCAGCATGTTGACCCTTACGTTAATGGGCATCGATATCTACAATAGCCCAGTTCTCCTTATGTTGGGTACCCTCGACATGGATGGAAGTTGTCTCCATCATCCCCTCCTCCTATGGCAGGGGGGGAACCTATCATCGGTATTCCAAATATTATTGCTTAACCTTATTTGAATCCTTCATCTCTTAGGATGGATGCTAATATTTGGAAACCTAATTTTCCCATACAACCTTGTTCATTCGTGGATCCATCCTTGATTTCTCAACATGTTCCATTTGCATTTCAAATTCCTACCTATTAATATAAACCTCAAAAAGCTCAAATAAATGTAATCCAGCCTTTACATGATTCACCTATGACTCAATCGATCCCATCTGTACCTAGTATCTCCCAGGTCCTGTTTAGTTAGCCTTTACAAGGTAACTTACAATCTCAACAAATTGGACAAGGTATTCCTCAAATTCTGGTAGGATAGACTAAATATGGTATGGCACAACCTCCACTGAATCCATATTATGTTGGGATTATACAAAATACCATGGGAGAACAATATCAACCTTATCACAGTATCCCTCAAGTACCTTATCAAGGCGATAAAACCCAAACACAGTCATTCCATCATTTGCAAGGTTATCCTGGATCTAAACAACAATATTATGCCTATTTTGGTTATCAGAATACTCCCTATTTTGGTACTCAGGTTCCTCTTTATCAAAACCCTTCTTATCATGGAGTGAAAATACCTATTGCTTAGGCTATCTCATCTTATCTAGGGTAACCTCCACTAGATTTCAATAGGGAGTTGCCTTTTGTGGCAACCCTTGAATTGCCATATTTGACTCGGACCACCAATCCACACATTTCATGACTTATCATTTGTGGTGTTCTTTGAACTCCCTTAATGATTATTATATTAATTTGTGTCTTTTCCAGTGCACACTTACCGGTTCAGTAGCTAAATGGTATATTTAATTACCTAGAGATTCATTCAATGACTTCAGCTCCTTAGCCACTGCATTCCTAATGAATTTCCAGTTATCTATACGCTATGAGATTGCAACGTAACTTTTGACCAATTTTAAAAAAAATAATGCTAATCAAATTTCCAATCATATTCATGAGTTGTGACATCGTCAATTGGTTAAAACATATGTTCATGATCAATTATTAGCATAATGGTTCATTAAATATCAGTTACCATCCATCACATAGGATGTAGCTAAGAGTAGAGATGTGACTAAAGAGCAAGTAATTTATTGTGCCTAGTATTTGGATCTCATTTATACCTAATCAGGCACACATTATGAGAAAATACCAAATGCTTTGAGACCCTCCAACACTTTTCCTCAGCCTCCTATTAAAGAATCACATGTTTTTGATGGTGTGATTGGTTATGCTAGCTCACAATTAGATAGTAAACCATATAATACACTCTTTCTGCTACTACCCAAAACCCCCCATCCACTTCTCTTGCAACTTCTAGTTTCGAGACCAATGTCATTCAATCCAATAAAGGAAAATCTCAAAAAAAATAAAGAAGTAAGAAGAAAGGAAAGGGTAAGAAGAAGAAATGTTATCCTCCGTAGGATAAAAAAAACAAGCAATCGTGTGACAAAAAATGGAAACCCTGTTATCCATGTTTGATCTGTAATGAGGAGAACTTCAATCGTGACTGTCCCCATCAGGCAGAAGTGAACCAATTCCTAAAATCCTCTAATTTTCCTATTGTATTGATTGATCTATTTCCAAATTAGGAGACTCGCACGGTTTCTCGGGACCCTACATCCTCTAACTCGGTTTTAATTCTTTTCTCTGCTAATTCAGAATATGATGTTATGGTGGCCACCCAAATTAAATACTATGGTAATGTGAATCCCCCGAATGGTGAGGTTATAATCAACCGACTAGTTTGGTTGCATCTCCATAGATTCCTACTCTACCTATGATTCCTATGGAATTAACCATTAAGCCTATTATGGGAATTATTCACAAATTTTCTTTCAACCCTCATGCGAGAGCCACTCAAAATTATAATTTAGTTGAGGACATGGCTCAATATCCATCCATCATGTCCACTCTCAAGGTATTTAAAAATTGTCCCACCTAGAAGAAGGTTTTTCTTTCTGCTACCAAATGTATTGGTCCTTTGTATTCCAACCTAGTCATTTTCAATCATGAGAACTATTGACCTTGACTTACGACCCAATTAGATTTCATGATCTAGGTTTTTTTTTGTGGTAAGAACATCCATCGTTCTATTGTGAACAAGGGAGAATCAACCTATATTATTTCCTTATATTGCTGGAAGGCCATTGGTTCTCCTTAATTAAGTCAGTCACCGACCACCTTGCAGGCTTTTGATAGAAGAACATATAGGCCTTGTGGTATCTTAAATTCACCATAATTATAATTAGGAGGTAAATCTGTATCCATAGAAGTCGAATTTATTGACGAACCACTAGATTATAATCTTCTATTTGGGTGCACGTTGGTTTACACCATGGATGTTGTTTTTTTGACTTATTTTCAAATGATCTCCTTTCCTCATAAATGTGGTATAGTAGCCATTGATAAAATCACTTTATTTTCCTATAGTTCTTAGGTTACTGGAAGTTTCCCTCTCATAGGGGAAACTCTACACCCATATCAGCATGTCGGGGTTGGACTCCTTAAGAACTCCTCTCTCATGGGAACCATTTCACTTCCTCCTCCTTTGCTTCCCAAAAACTCTCATTTGGTTTCTTATATCAATATGATAGCTTCTTCTACTATTCCAACTAGCCCTTGGATAGTACCAAATGAGTCTAATATCAACAGTTTTGGTGACCGTATTCATCTTAGCCCCATTAATATTGATTATGAAGCCATTTATTCGGCTTGTGCGGCTTGTTCCGATCTCTCGTCTTTGATCAATTGGGTTGATCATTCATTGGATTATGGCACATCCTCTTATATTTTATCTCGAACATTTCCTACCAATGAGAGCATCATGGAGATCATGATGCCAGATGATGCACCGTGGGAAGTTCATCACCATCATTCCTCCTTACCAAATTATGTTGAGGATAATCTAAGTGACTCATATCAACCCAATATCGTCGAGTTATCTATGAATTTTTTATTTATTCATGAAGTTGATTCTGAAAAGAACCTCTCGAATATTGAAGAGACTATCACTCCCAATGTGTCGACCAAACCTGATATTATCGAGAATCTACACATCGGTGTGTCTTGCTCTCTGGATGAGATTAAGACCTATAAAGGCTTTTAACAGAATAAAATATAAGCCTTGTGGTATTTTAAATTCACCATAATTAGAATTAGGACGTAAATCTGTATCCATAGAAGTCGAAGTTATTGATGAACCACTAGACTATAATATTCTATTAGGGTGCATGTGGGTTTACACCATGGCTGTTGTCATTTCAAATTATTTTCAAATGATCTCCTTTCCTCATAAATGCAGTAGAGTAGCCATAAATCAACTAAATTTTTTGTCCTCTATTTCTTAGGTTACTGGAAGTGTCCCTCTCGTAGGGGCAACTCTACAGACTCCTCTCTCATGGGAACCATTTCGCTTCCTTCTCCTTCGCTTCTCGAAAACTCTCCTTCAGTTTCCTATATAAATATGATAGATTCTTCTAGTATTCCAACTAACCCTTGGATAGTACTAGATGATTCTAATGTCAATTGTTTTTCTTGCTGTATGCAACTTAGCCCCATCGAACTTGATTATGAAGCCATTTATTCAGCTTGTGCGTCTTGTTCTGATCTCTCCTCTTCGATCAATTGGGTTGATAATTCATTGGATTATGGAACATCCTCTTATATTTTCTCTCACATGTTTC
Organism: Pinus albicaulis; assembly: GCA_034641835.2. Classification (NCBI taxonomy): domain Eukaryota; kingdom Viridiplantae; phylum Streptophyta; class Pinopsida; order Pinales; family Pinaceae; genus Pinus; species Pinus albicaulis. The sequence goes on along the minus strand of CM076572.1, from coordinate 263,187,077 downwards.
CTACCGATGAGAGCATCATGGAGATCATGATGCCAGATGATTCACCATGGGATGATCATCACCATCATTCCTCCTTACCAAATTCTGTTGAGGATAATCTAAGTGACTTATATCAACCCAATATCATCAAGTTATCTACGAATTTTGTATCCATTCACAGTTTTGGGAAATAACTCCCTAGAGGTCGTTGGGTAAAAAACCTCCACAGATCAGGGCATGCTATTCAAGAAGGACTCACAAAACCAAGATTTTATGATAAAAGCTAGATATTATAGATTTTAGAACTCACTCGTAGATCCTACGTTTGATGTAGATCCCGCGGGTCCAAACCCCCAGCAACCCTTCTTCCTCTTCAACCTGGAAATCAAGAAGAGACATGCATGGAAATCTAGTTGTATAGCATATATCTTTCCTAAATGTCAATGTAATCCATGTGAAACATCATATAAACAATAATAAATGCTTAATTAACAACCTTTTCACATATGCAAGTAGATATTAACACGTGAATTCGGGAACAAGATGGTTCTTCTTCATTACAAACAACATGTACAATAATAGAAAGGCGAAGAGATCACCTGAATCCTTCCACGATCTTCGAATAGACTGTCGTCCGGATCCATCCTGCCCTTTCCTCACTAGGATTCTTTCAAGACTTGTGCACACGAGATGACATATAAGCTGATGAACATCTCCAGGAAACAAGGGTTTCCTGTAAAAATATGGGAAGTGCAGGAGGCACGAGAAATCAGACTTGAATTGGGCTCCAACAGAGTATAATTTCTATAATTTTCTCCCTCCCTTAGGCCATGCATATGAGGGGATTTTATACTCCCTCAAAGTAGTTTCAATCTGTTGGAAACAGTTGGCCACGGGCTTGGGTGGTTGAATTACAAGAATAACCATCAACCCAGCCTCGAAAATAGGGATTTTTATATATTTTTTAATGATTTTAATGGCATACGCGGAAAATTATCTCCGGACTCGCGTATACACGCGGAAAAGTCTGGGCATATCCGCGTATGGGATTTTAAACACTGTTTTTTATGAACTTTTATTCAATTCTATGGGAATGGGTGCCCAAGGCCAAAGAGACAATCATGAATCACATGAGGGTGAAAAATGATGCTATAACAGATGCCCCCTAATATATGAGGTCAAAAGGGGTACATGATGGCCGAAATGTATTATGTGCATAGAAAGAACTTAGCGAGGATAAGAGAGGACTTCACCAGATTTCAGCCTGCCAAAAATCAATGAAAGAAAACAGAGAGTCAGCTCATGTCTGAGGCGGGCATACCCATGCTCAGTAAAAAATATATCCATATAAAAAGTATAGAATAGATCCATAATGTATACAAGTATAGCTGAACTGAAAGTACACAATGAATCATCTGAGCACGGCCCGAAAGTACAAGTCGGAATCAATGTCCAAGTATCACATATATCAAACTGATCAATGGATGTCTGATCACAAAAGTAACTGAATCTCCAGGTACCAAATCATAAGGGGTGGAACACATGGTACAATTACGCAACTCAAGAGCCAACATACAGGATGCTGCTATACTAACACTGCAACATATAAAGGTGGACGGCATCACTGGCAGAAACTGAATGGACTGTCAAAAGTGAACCGAAAAATGTTGATGCAACCCGAGGTCTTCACCGATCTCGATGGCACAATTCTACACAATGGGAATAAATGAGCTGAAGTCGACCATGTGAGAAATCGTTTGATTACTGGTCAATAATGTATACCATTAACAAACGCAAGACAACCCACTGATAATGAAAATGAGTGTCAAGGTGCCCCAGTACAATCTAACAAGTATGAATGAATGAGTTGAAGTTGAACACTTGGAAGAATCTACCAATCAGGAGGCAATGATGAATCCCCACTGTCGATAGCGAAGAGTCTGCCACTGATGAATGCAAACCCTAAGGTACTGACAAAAGACTCTAGACCTTATTCCTAGAGCAATGAGTCGGAGTCGATGGGAAAAGGTCTGCTGGAAGGAAGGCATTAAGGCATCCCACATCAGTCCAACACGAGTGTAACCCGCAGGCCAAGATTTGGAAGGAATCGAACAAAGCAGAGTGACAGAACCAAACCGAAGTATGTTTTCGACATGCACAAGATGAAGCTAGCGCACGAAAGAAACCCTCTGAACCAACCAATAATAAAAGCTGACACAGAGGCGAGATATCCACCAATAGGGTCAAATGGAAATCAAGGTACTACACGAATCCCAAGTGTGATAATGTATGCTGACGTCGAACACAAGGAAAACCACTCAGTCAAAGACCCATATTGATGATCAAATGCTGAGCACAAGGTCACCTATCAATGATGGAAATAGGGCCAGGGTGCGGCTCTAGGTTTACTCTCAGAGCAATATGTCGTAGTCGATGAGAGACAAAATCGCCAGCAAGAAGTCAATGGAGACCAACTCAAACCAGCACGAGCAAAATACCAAATCATCTGATGTGATAGAACAAGACACTAACAAGACCGGGAAGGCCGACTGAATAATGTGTCAAGAGACACCGCAGAATGGCCGAATCTAGTTTAACTTCCCTTGAATAAAAGCATGACTCGTTATGACCATGGCAGTAAAAAAAATGACATTGTATAAGTCTGTTATGCAGGAGGCAAAAACAAACTCTCCATATGATTGGAAGAGATAACCAACCGAGGGAGGACTAACCAGTGAAACAAGGAAAAATCTAAACCCAGGTCAAAATTAAAACCATCCCAAATGAAGGAAATATATAACTGTATGTGCTTTGTTCAAGGGCGACGAACTGATACTGTACTGCCATCAAATTATGAAGTAACATCATGTTCCCGCTCTTTTTGTTATATTTGATTTTTTTGTCTTTTTCCTATAATAAGCCTGAAAAAGAATAAAAGAATGTTATAGTACAATGGATAGAATGAGTATCAAGAAACAGATGCACTAGTTCGTGGGATAGGAACGATCCTATGCTCAATGCAAGGTGGCAGAAACTGGTAAGCGATACTCAAAGGAATGTTCCATCCATGGGAAAAAGGGTGTCAAGTCGTGATAGCTAAGTGCATGCAATGGTTAACTTGTACAGACAGTCAAGGTCAAAATATGGCTTAAACATCGAGTCCAAATGAAGCCAGCTAAAGGATAAACAAGTAGCCAATATGTAATGCAGTAATACAACTCAACGACACCAGGGAGCCTCTAGGGTAATAGTCAGAAAAAGTGATAGTGAAGAAGAAGAAGAATGAAGCTTCAACACATAAGTCATGGCGGGACTAAAGAGGACTCCCGAGCCTACATAAAACGCAGCATGGGCAACAAGTGCTAGCGAGGAACTAACTAGGAAACCCATGTAAAGGAAGGCTCTACCACCAAGTCATTATTAAATAATCGGCGAGTGAAATGGGTGAAATACTCATGACCTGATGGGATCAACCCTATGGCAAGTGATCAGAATGGAGGCTAGTATGCAAAATGCAACGGAAAGTGGATTTCCTAACCTATATTCCAGTGAAGATCATATACCTGCCATGACAGGTCAGCAGTCATGGATCAAAAACTGGAAAAATCTCAACTTCATCAAAATGTACCTAAAAATATACCAATCTGGGCACTTACAAGCATCCGAGTTATGCAGCTTAAGATAGATTGAAAAATTAGGCATAACAAATTTTTGCAAAAATTTTCAATTTCTGGGCATAAATACACATGTTACCTCATATTTGGTTCATTGTTACTTGTTGATTTGGGAAAAAAGAGCTCTGGAGAAAAACCTTCTTTTGTCAAAACAGGAGAAATCAGTGGTCAAACTTCACTGAATCAGTCAGGTAAGCTCTTAATCCATCATTATTATCAATTTTGTCCATTAATAGAGTTAAAATTTGGAAGTTTCACCGTTAGAAACATTTGTTTTAATTTAGGGCTCTACGCATACGCAGGTTCGTATGGACCAAGCCACGTATATACGCGACTGTCTAGAGGGTAAGTCGCGTATGCGTAACCCGCGATCTAAAAAAACGCATCTGATGAACAAATAAAAGAATTTTTTCAGGATGACCATCACTTGGAGGGAACGTGAGCATAGTGCAATTGATAATGAAGTAATGAAAGATCAACAATCGTTCAATATCCTCCGAAATTGTGGATTGCTCAAATTTTTCAAAATGCCAAATATGAAGAGTAATGTCTGGCTACTCGAAATGCTGGTAAATTATTGGGAACCGGAGGAATATTTCTTCATGATAGATCAAATTCCCATACACATAGAGGTAGAAGACATCTACTTCATCACTGGACTCTCACGGAGGGGAGACCCAGTAGATTTGCACAACAAGCCTTTGGGAGGGCTTACTATGGATGACTATGTCCACGTCTACTGTGTAGAGGGGTCCAAAAAGGTAGGGACTCAGATTGCTATAAAATATTTGAGATATCTACACATGAATATTCTCCTGTTTACCATTGGCAGGGTAGCAGGACCTGCTTCCTTGCATCAGGCATCCAGGACTCAGATGAGCATAGTTGTGGAATGCCTAGCTCACCTATATGATTGGTGCACAACTCTATTAATGAATATGAAGCAACAACTGACCTCCATCCGGAAATCAAAAACAAAACATTTCAGGTATGGAACCATTTTGATGACATTCTTCTTTGAGAAGATTCCTGGGCTTCGACCCAAAGTGATCTCTTCCATCAATAACGCAAGAGACCCAAGAATTTCCCGATGGGCAGATCTGATGAAGAGACTGGGGGGAAGTGAAGTTCCTCGAACCACCTGGGACGACGATTTCTTCCAATGGTGGGGAGAACAAGTCATCGCCATGGAGGACTACCCCTATGCCAGAATGGATTTCCACGGTGATCCAGACGCGGCATGGAGCGTAATCGGTAAGATTGCAATTTTTTAATTATGTGATTTTTATGATTTTTTCAATATATATGAAAAAATGTGAAAACGAAACATGTTTTTGATTGGATTCAAAATGAATTACAATATTATGATGACCATGATACAGATATTGGACCAGTCCATCCTGAGGGCTACCCACGGCATAAGCGTCGCAGAGGTGAGGGGGATACTGAAGACCCAGGCAGGACCCTCCATGCTGTACAGAGGAACTTGGAGGGTTTAACTCACCAAGTGCCTATGGCTGCAGTGGGAGATCCACCTGAGGCCATCCAGAGACGGGTAGTGGGAGTACCACGTGACTGGGTATGATTATTCCACCGTGTCGCCACTGCGATCGTGTTCTATAGGAACACAAATTTTGGGCAGGGACCACAGGAGTAGATAGATATGATTACCGGATGATTGTATATTTTTTATATTGAACATGATCGGGCATAAGCCCTAATGTTGTATGACTTATGGATCCAAATCTTGTATAGTTTTTTGAACACTCTAATGATATATATACAGCGATTTATGATGTGATGTGAAAAATGTATAAAAAATGCATGATGTTTTTTATGATTAAATTTTACTGTATGGAATGATTAATATGCAAATCAATTGCTTGATTAGCTAATGAGTCGGCCATCCAATTGTCTACTCGAGGAATATGAATGAATGTTAAAAATTGAAATGATCTTTGTAACAAACGTACCCTCAAAAACAACCGGAGTAAAAATGAATCTCGAACCCGATAAGTATTGTTCAACTGTGACACCACCAGCTGGGAGTCCAAGAAAAATACCAACGAATCAACACCTGAAGATATTGCCTCTGAGAGTAGATAAATAACTACAGTGTACTCTGCTATATTATTGGAAGCAGGACCAATGCAGACTCCTCTTGATACTAATAGCTGACCGGATGGATGATGAAGCACCCAAGCCACGGAAGCCAAGTTTCGGGTGTGTCTACTAGCACCATCATCGAAACCATAATGACTCATGACATTCGACACAACCTACCAAAGCAAATCAAAAACATCACCATCACATCAAAGACCTAAAAACTAGACATGTACAAAATAAAAACTACTATATACAAAATCAAAATGCCAGGCCGAAGCCTAGGCATAATACCTTTTCAAATAGAGCCCATTTATGGGCTCTGCCAACTCATTTCCTTCAAAATCAACTAAGGCATATGCTCCTTTTTTAAGGAATTTTTAACGATGAAGGGGCCATACCACATAGAACTTTCCTGCGCCCAGGGAATCCTTCTCTTGGGCATAGACCAAAACTAGGTCGCCTTCCGAGAAAACCCTAGGTTTGACCGCCTTATCGTACTGAACTTTGACTCATTTCTTATGCGCCTCATTCATCGTGGCGGCATCGCGACGCTGCTCATCAATATGTTCCAAATGAAGGAGACGTTCTTCAAGACTAGAAGTGTCAGGAAGAATCTCAACAGCTAACTTAAGAGAAGGAATCTCACATTCAATGGGAAATATGGATTCCAGCCCATAAAATAGTTGAAACAGAGTAAAGCCAGTTGCAGTTTTCACTGACGTCCTGTATGCCCAAAGTGCAGGATACAGCATGATATTCCAGTTGGATCGAGCTTTATTAATTGTCCTTTGAAGAATGGTCTTCAAGGATTTGTTCACGGCTTCCACTTGCCCATTGGCCTGAGGATAATACGGAGATGAATGCTCCAGCTGGAAACCTAATTTTAGAGCCAACTCAGCCATCATGCTATTCTCAAAATGACTTCCATGATCAGTGAAAATCTCAATAGGAATACCAAAATGAGCAATAACCTGGTTGAAAAGAGAAAGAGCTGTTGTCTCACCATCATTCCCAAAAGTAGGCATAGCCTCGACCCACTTCGTAAAGTAGTCTACTGCTACGATAATGTACTTGTGACCTTTAGCCGAGGGCGGGTTACAAGTAGTATAATCAATACCCCACTTTGTAAAGGGACCAACAGTAATGACTGTAAAAAGTGGAGCTGGATGAGCGCGCATTTTTTGAGTATAAACTTAACACGGATGACACTTTTTGACCGACTCCATACAATATTTGAAAATTGAAGGCCAAAAGTATCCAGCACGCAAGATTTTTTGGGTTTTAGCAAGCCCAGATAAATGACCACCACAAGCTCCACTGTGGCAATCATTTAGCACAGCCTCATCTTCTTCGAGAGTTAAGCAACGTCTCAGGTTTGAATCAACCCCTCGACGGTATAAAACATCACCAATAATTAAGTAATTTTTAGCCAAGTGACGCAACTTATGGTGATAATATTTCGAAAAAGTAGAGGGAAACTTCACAGTCTGAAGATACACAATGATATCTCCCTACCAAGGATCCTGTGGAGAGATGAGAAACAAATGTTCATCCGGGAAGGATTCATCATAGACTATCTCTTCTCCACAAGGAAACTCAGAGATTAATTCCGCGAAAACAAAATATTTCTTGGACTTGGCAGACATAAACTCAAGATCAAATTCCTGCAAAATCACAATCCATCGATTGTATTTTCCCCCAATCACTCGCCTACTGAGAACAAACTGAAATGGATTGGCTGCTGCCAAAACATAAGTTTTTCATAGAAGAATATAATGTCTGAGTCGTTGTACAGCATGAACAGCTGCTAAAGCTAGCTTCTCTATCGGAGTATATCGGAGTTCAGGTCCTACCAAACCTTGACTAAGATAGTATATAACATGCTCTGCTAGAGCATCGTCCTCCTGAACCAGAACCATACCAATGGTAGATTCTGCTGCTACAAGATACAAAAGGAAATCCCTGCTATAATCAGGTGGACTCAATATAGGAGCATAGGTCAATGCTTTTTTCAAAGCATCGAATGAGCGCTAAGCGAAGTTATCCCAAAATAATGGAACTCCCTTCTTCAACAATCTCATAAATCCTTTGGTAACTTCAGCATAATTTACGATAAATCTCCGAAGAAAATTAGCTTTTCCTTGTAGACTTTGAAGTTGACGAATAGACGATGGGGGAGGCAACCGAAGTATTGCCTCAACCTTGAAGGGATCTACCCTAATCCCTTCCAACGACACAATGAATCCCAATAATCGACCGGATGTAACCGTGAAAACACACTTATTCGGATTCAACCTAATCTTATAGAAATGACATCATTCAAATGCTTGACGGAGGTGAGCAGGATGATCAATTCTGTTTCGAGAACGAGCAGCTAAATCATCCAAATACACGTCGATAATATGTTTGATATTGTGGAAGGCATATGACATGGCCCGCTGAAAAGTAGCCCCAGCATTTTTAATACCAAAAGGCATCTTCTTGTAAGAAAAAGTACCCCATGGACAAATAAAGGCAGTCTTATGCTGATCTTCAGGACGGATAGTAATCTGATTGTATCCGGAGAAACCGTCCATGAAGGAGAAAATCTCATTACCCACACACTCATCGATAATATGATCTATAAATGGTGTGGGGTAATTATCTTTCGAACATGCTTTATTAAGGTCTCTGAAATCAATGCAAACTCGAATTGTTCCTTGTTTTTTATCCATGGGAACAGGATTCGAAACCCACTCTGTCAAAGGAACAGGGAAAATAAATCCCGCCTTGAGCAGCTTCTCCACCTCGGCTTTGATAGCTACGCCTTCCTAGGATTGACCGGACGAAGTTTTTTCCTCATAGGCTTAGCATTTTCGTAAGTCTTGATCTCATGCTGGAAAATAGATGGATCTATACCAGGCATTTCCTCATAAGACCAAGCGAATACATCCCTAAACTCTTTAAAGAGATCGGTGTAAATCTGAATCTCTTCAGGGGAACATTCAGCTCCGATGAAGACATTCTCTATAACATTGTGATCTCTGGAAATGTTCACCGGGATAGTTGGAGAAGTCACAGCCATGTTCCCTTCAGCATATACCTGTGTTGGTGCTAAAGGGTTCAAAACTGGGTGAACAGGACCAAGAGACAAAGGACTTGGAAAACTTGATTCAACTTCACTCAAATCAGGTAAAAAGTAAGACCGATGATGCAAATCATCCCACGGTCTATCTATACCAGTCATAGCTTCCAAGATGGCCTCTTTAGATGGAAGAGTGGTATCAAGGCAATCCTAGGTGGAAGAAGAACTAAGTGTCCAAGATGGAGCCACATCGCCATCCAACTCCTCCGGAGAAAGAGGAGCTGGAATGGACTCTGCAGAGTTTACAATAGATTGATAAGCAATCTCAGTTGCAGACATCAGAAATTCCATTCCACCCACTTGACCTTCCGCTAATGTGGAGGTAGGGGAAGGCAAGGTCCAAGGATCCGAAAAATAATGAGTTCTGAAGAAATCTCTTTGAATAGGAGCCCTAGAGGATGAAATTGCATTTATATGAATGGTAGGAGGTGGAATATCAAAAGTACCCATCAAAGAAGAATACATTCCAACCCCTAAATTCTCAACAGGCGGCTTGGCATTATCCACCTTTGGAATAGCTGAGTCAGTAGATGCATTCGGGTCTATAGGAGAACAGTCTAGTTGATCCACTATAACAATCCTCCCTTCATGAGGGAAACAGATAACCCGAAATAATGAGGATTCAATGGCATCCATCTCATAAATCCAGTTTCACCCCAATAGAAGGTTGTAGTCCAAGCTTGCATCAACTATCTCAACTTCTATATTTATAGTTTTGCCCCCAACACAAATGGGCAAAGCTGGGAAAATACCATGTGGTCTGTGAGAATGACCATCAAACGCAGTCAGAAGAGTAGAAAATGGAACAGCTGCAGGAGATCCAATTCCCTTCTAGCATGCGAGAGACATCACACATGTGGAAGCGCCCTCATCAACGACCATTTGAAAGATATTGAATTTCTGAAATGACGATTTGATATGAAAAGCCATATGATGGGGGAGTCTCTTTTTAAAATTAGACATATCGAATGTAATCACAAGAGAGTTCTTTGGATCGATAGCCCCAATAGCAGTGAGCAGAGAATTGCGCTGAGCTGGACAATACTGGAGCACCTCAAGAGCCGACATGGCACAAGGACTTTGCGCCAGATCTTCCACAATAGAGTAGTTCTAGGTAGCCCTGGCATTTGGATTAATCGTTGTACGCTTGGTATATGCTTTTGGCATCCGAGGTATAGGCTCAACAGCAGGCTTCATAATATGAAACGGCTCAGTACCATCGGGAGCACCCTTGGCTTTCGAAGACCCATCTTCGCCATAATCACAGGATCTCATGGCGATATCCACATGAGCACTCATCATGTATATGTTTGACGGAGTTTCCCCTTCCTGGGTGCCCCCAGAAGAAGCCCCAGTATTTTTATTTGCGTCAACAAATAGTTGTTGCCCTTGGGGAAAAGGGTTTGTCAACATAGCCTGGGAACTAGAAGAACCCTACTGAGCTAACAAGCGTTGTGCATCCTGAATTTTAGGGCAAAGGTGAGTAAGATGGTCTCCAGCACATAACTTGCATGGAAACTTCACTTTATTTTTATCCTTTGGACCCTCACCAACATGCTTGTTGGATTTATTTGCATTACCCTTCCCATTATTTCCCTTTTTCTTATTATTGTTCTCTCCCTTCTTCTTCCCTTCATATTGTTGATTTTCTTTAGGGTTATAAGTCTGAACGACATTTACCGACAAAGATTGAGAAGGTGATGACTCAGCAGGCACAACCTGACCAGAAGAAGTAGATTGTATAGACAACTGCTGCAATTGACTAAGCAGGTTAGCTGCACCACTATTGATCGACCCAATAATTCCGTCACCATGAGGACCAAGTTTAGTCTTGGATATGTCTAATTTGGATCGAGGAGCATTAGGCAAATATTTATGAAGGACACCAGACTGAGAATATATAAATTCAAGTTGTTGGGCCCTAAAAATAGCCTGCTCCTCAGAAAATACCCCTGAAAGGGATACATCCATAGAAATATCTGCCTACAGAGATTTCAAAAACCATTCCAAAAGAAATTCTCCCGAAAGATAAGCTTTAATGAGCCTCTTCCTTCTCTGCCATTCCTGAATATGATCAGAAATGTGGGTTGCGTCGTCCTACTTAAAATTAGCTAGGAGTTCAATCCCGGCATCATAACGGACAGGAAACTGGAAATGATTTAGAAATATAGTAGCCAGATCTCCAAAAGTAGCAAAACTGCCCCCAGTTAACTCAATGTACCACTTGGTAGCATTTCCAGTCAAGGCGCGTTGAAAAAACCTCAACCTAATCGAATCCTTGATCAGGGAGTTAGATGAACACCATAAATGGAAAGTGGTGATATGATTAGTCGGGTCCTCTCCATTCTTACCTTCAAACTTTGGAATGTCTGAAGGTAGTTTGGTAGGAACCGGAGGCCACCCCGGACTATATCGGATCGGATCATTTGTCAATTTTGACAAATCTGGCAAGTTCAATGTTGCCAGAAAAGGTAAACGAGGAGGAGCCAGAGGATTCCATCCTTGGTGGGATGAATTCCCAACATTCTGAAAAGAATAAACTGGATTTTATGAGGCACCATGTTGCCAGAAAGAACTCGTAGAATATGTTGGGCCATAGGACCCAGCATTTGGAGAAAGACCCCCTTCCCAATGTAGAGTTACCATAGACCAGACCAGTCCCCACCGCCCCCAAAGTAGTGAATAAAGAGGAAACCCCTTGATAGGGGTTCCAAGTGTTAGAAAGAGGGGAAAAATCCTGATAAGCACTCGACGAAGGGAAAGAAACATTCCCATGTTGACCAGTGAGAAACTGATTCCCTGCCCCCATTGCTGTAAATACAGGGTTCCAACCTGTAAAGTTAGTCGAACTCTGACCTCCAGACCAAGGGTTAAAACTTTGAGTCTAAGAAGTAAAAGGAAAAGACCCTAATGAAGGATTCAAACTAGGAATATGCCCACTTACGAAGGGGAACCCTTGAAAAGAATCTAACCCACTAGCCATGGAAGATATGGGTGCAGATGTAGTTGCAACAGCGGAAAAGGAAAACGAAGGAATCCCACTAATGGGAATTCCAAAACAAAAGGGACCAGATTGAGAAGCTTGTGCTTGGGTGAAACCAGATCCAAACACAGCAGTACTAGAAGCAATCGAAGATATAGCAATTGTGCCTCCTCCTTCTACTGAAGTAGGAGTCTGAATGCTTGCAGCACTCACAATCGTAGTCGCGTTCCTAGTCGTGGCCATCAAAAGGTATGAATAAGATGGATAAGGACTTTCTAGTCTTTCTGACTCAGGTCTGATGTACTCAACAAAAAACAGAGAATAAAAAGGAAGAGGAGATAGAAGTGACTCAGGAGACTGAGGTACTTCCTCTACTTCTACTTCTTCTTCTGCTTCTCTTGGAAATAAGACTCTCGAGGTGAGCGGAGTGCTCCTCTCGGAACCAACACCAGAACCAACTACAGCACCTTCAAGTCCTAGCGGAGGATCTCTCTCCGCTGCGTCAGATACCACTGGGTGATATTCACCTGCTATATTACTCCTACACCTTCTTGAAGAAGGCTCAACACTTTCGGGAGATAACCCCCGAACTCTCCTCGATCGACGAGGCGCTTGATCAGCCACTTTAACAGATTAATAGACTCAAAGAATTATAAATCTAAGCAAGCTAGGAGCAAAGAGCACTCACTACAAAAATCCCTAAGATGCAACCAAGCAAGCAGCCTTCAGGTATTTCCGCTCCAGGTGATTAGGACCGGACACCAAAATACGAGAAGGCAAAAAATAGGACCTCCCGAAAGTAGTCTGGGATAATTACGGCCCAAGCCTACTAGCGAAGGTAACAAAAACAGTTACGCTTGTTGGGGTTCCCATGTTTTGGCCAGGTTGACAGAGACCAAAAGATGAGACAACATAGAACCACTTTGGGACCTTAGGATCTAGCCCTCCTAGGTCCAGAGAGGGATCTCTCTATACAAGTCAAAGGATATGTCTTTGAAGCTCTAAGTTATGATTTTAGGCTAGTTGTAGGCTCATGGTTGTTGGTTTGATTGTTTGTGTTTGGTTGGAGGGAATCAGGAAAAGAAGGACCAATATGAGACAAGGATGAGCAAAGAGGAAGCTTAGGTAGAGACAGATGACTCAGGGAACATCAAAGCCATTGGGCTATGAAGTCAAGAAAGGATTTATTTGCGTTCAATGTACAAGCTTTCAGTTGGGCTAGTCATCTAAATCATCTAGATCTTAAAGGATAGAAGATGGAATGGAACATTAAGGACTGAAAATGAAAGGAGGAGAACCATCTAATTCTATCTATAGATCAGGTCAGAGGTCATTTAACTCCAGGCCTGCTTGGACAAAATCAGAGGCAATTACAAGGGATCTTAGAAAGGCTAGCTGGTCGTGCAAAGATCCTAGTGGACAGGGCTAACACTAATCCCCAGTGTTCCCAAACCTTCCAAGTAAATCCTACCAAGAACATCTAAACATGGACTTCATCAATTCATACATCAGAGAGCAGGCAATATCATCCACTACGCTGGTTAAATCAATTGAAATCAACATTCAGATACACATATAAGCAGAAAACATTAAGGCAGGGAGAGCAGGAAACATAGGGCACCTATCAAGGGTGAATCCTATATTATACTTCTGTTTCCTACCAGCAGAAATGAAATGAAACGGGACATAACATAAGAGCAAGTTAATCACAAATACAGAGGAAGAGGAAACATCACCAGCTACTTTAGATCAGGATCCAAAGAAACATGCTTGTCATATTAAAAACAACACCAATCAGGTACATCATAGCCCATAGCTTGAACATTCAGTCTGAATACATATAATCTCAGTCTATCTTACAATATACACAGAGACCTTGTCTTAATAGGAACAATGCTTCCATTCCACCGATATCTCATCAACAACCATTACAATAATATCCTTCTATGCTCTATAGCAGAAGAGACACAGAAGATCGACTGAGGAGGTAGGTGAATATTAAATGTTACATTAAACCCAAGAATGACTGCAGGGCCGAAACCCATTCTGTTTGACATGCTGTATATTTAATATCTATCACCTCCCTTGGGAAAGAATGATTTTCTCCAGATATGATCTTGACATTTTGGTTGAAGTACTCTTGGTGTCTTCAATAAAATAAACTACTGAAAGGCCTGTCACATCAATGCTACGGTGGTTTTGAATTGTTGTCTGGTGGAATGCCTTTTAGGGACAAGGTGTGTAAATAAGACAGTATGGGTGCCTTGTACCTGATAAATAAAAACATTCTGCTGATGAAAACCCTGATATTACCTTTGCCTGCGCTCAGGATCCTTTGATCGATCCTCGGGATCTGTGATTTGCTGCTCTTCCTTTGAAAACACTGATTTAAGGCTCTGGATCTTCGTTGGCATGCCTTAACCTTCCTTTTGCTCTGCTGAATGACTCTACCAATTTCATTTTGCTTCTGACAGGGTAGCTCGGGTTTTAATGGTGATGGGAGATTTGCTGCAGAGTTCGCACTTTGTTCCTTTAATGAACATCTCGTCTCTACCTTCCCAGGCCTTCGTTCATAAATCCAGCCGCTGTGGATGATCTTCCTCGGATTTAGTTGTCTTGGTAGCATAGAATTTTATCATGGTGGCCATTCTTTCTTTATATCCCTGCAAGAACACGAAACTGTGAAGAAAATTGTGGACGGGGTGGCGGATGACATGGATGGAGGAAATGGACGTGCGATTGATGACATGGCGGAAGAAATCGCAGAGGAATGGTGAAAAAACTTCTCTCGTAGGTGGTTGATGGTCTGCGGAGTGACAAATGCATGAAAAATATTAAAAAAAACGAACTTTGAACGTATATACGCCAAAGAATGAGAGACTGGGTGTACGAGACGCGCACGTGGAGGTGACGTGGTGGGACCGGGAGGCCACAGAATAGTCAACGACAAACAGATGAATCTGGACCATTGATGGGGTGGAGATCTACAGCGGAAACACGACGGAGTGTGGACCCGGGATATGGAGGAGGCAGGTTAACGGGGGGCGCAGCTTCGTTGAATCACAGTCGTTAGATGGGGTCCTCCAGATCTGACGGTCGTCATAGATTCCGCTGCGCGACTTTGAACCGAATATTAACGCGCGAAATGGCGGTTTTCATAATAGTACAGGGGGACGTGTGGCAGAAGATGAGTGGAATCTCTGGGGCTCCGGGGAAAACTGCTGACTCGCGAATGGTGGTGCGGAAAATACCGGGCAGTTTTGGAAAGCAGCGCGTGGAGTGGGGACCACCATTTCAGGCGCGCTCCGCGCCATAGGATCACACATTAACTTGGACGGCGGAGATGAAATATGGGGGGGCCAAGGTGTACGGGCACGAGATTTTGGAGCGACCCCCAGTAGTGAATAACAGTCGTTCGATCGGGTGAGATCTACGGCTGAGGTTGCGCCCGAAATGGATATGTTATAAGCGCCTTTCAAAACTGGGCTATGGTCATAGCATCGGGTCACGTGGAAGATAAAGGAGCGCGGGGCTAGCGGAGAAGGGGGCTTAGGCCTATTATAAGGTCCAAAGTGGGTTTTCTAACCTTTTTAGTGCATTCCAAGGCCTAAGGGGGTTAACGATAGAAGAATAAAGGGGAAAAATGAGGAAACCAAGGATAAAGGTGGGATTTAAAGGGGATTTTGGAGGGGTTTAGAGGGTTAATAGGGGAAATAGAGGGGAACAAAGGCACTTTGACAGAAGGAGGGAAAAGGGGGAAAGAGGGGCATTTTCAGGGGTACAAGGGGTAAATTAAGGCACTGAGGTAGGAAACCAGCAGAGGGGGTTTGGATAAGGCAAAGCACAAAGAGACTTCAAGGAGGATGGGTTTTCAGGGGAAAGGCATTCCTTGAAGGCTCAAAACAATCTAGCCCCCAGCTGGCTTGCCAAGAATTTCATAGGGGGGCTAACAGTGGCTCCACATGGGGATGGCTTCTCCTTGGAGGAGTCAAGAAACCAGATATGATCTTTGGAGTAGGCCAAATGCCTGCTATCATAAGCCATCTTCCTTCTTTGATTTTCAGCGGCCACAAACATGATATATCAACAGAAACATTTTCCCAACCAATCTACCTACCTAAACTAGAGCTCTAACAATTTTCCGTTTGGGTGCATTTGAGCTTGCAGACCCTTTACATTTTATTTTCAAAACAAAAACAAACCTACTCTAAATCTACCCTTATTGCTCCATGAGGCCAGATTAGACTGTTGGCCTCACATGTTTCTCTACCTATTCTACTACCTGTTGGGATTAAACTGTCCAACAGGTTTCTTCACCTACATTCTAAGACAGGAAATTTAAACACAGCCAAGCCAGGATTAGACTGTCTGACTTGCTGGACAAAAACTTGTAGAAGACAAAACTGTGAAGGCATGGAATTCTGCAACTTTGAAACATTCTTCTTTCTTTCTTATGACTCAGGTTTTGAGCATATTTGAGTCACCTCTTTTCTTTGCTTCAGCTCTGGTTTTGGGCATATTAGAGCTGGTTCTTCTTTCGCTGTTGATCAAGATTTTGAGCTTATTAGGACCAGCTATTCTGCTTCCTTTGGCTCGGATTTTGATCAGGTTTGAGCCATGATTTTTACTTCAGAGGTTCATATTTTGAGCATGTCTGAACCTCTCTTTTCATTCTGTTTTTTGGAACATTTCTCTTTTTCTGAAAATGAAAACTTGCAATGGTATGTACAATGGAGATGAAACTGGAAATGGAAAATCAATAGAAGTAATGTTTGAGCATCCTGCCATTGACAGGACCCCCAAACAATTCTGTGCCATCAAGTTCTTGCAGAAAAAATGCATTAGGACCCACAGTGGCTTGTATGATATATGGACCTTGCCACAAACTGTCAAACTTACCATGTTTGCCTTTGTCCTCTCTTCTCAAATCCCATCTCAGAACCTTATCTCCAACCTTGAAATTTGAAGCTTTGGTTCTTTTGTCAAACTGTCTCTTTATGCCTTCCTGTACTCTGACAGCTCTGCTATAAACCTGCTCTCTTGTTTGCTGCAGATGGATAGTTTCATTGATTCTCCTTACCATACTGTTCTCTTCTGATTGGATCTCCTGAACAAGCTTGATTACTGGAACTCCAAGACTAGTAGGAAACACTGCTTCAGTCCCGTAAACCAGCTAGAAGGGTGACATGCCAATATATTTATTTGTAGTGAGCCTGTCTGCCCACAAGGCATGTATCAAATTTTTATGCCATGATCTTTTGTTCTCTTCCAGCAGCTTCTTAATGATTGTAACCAGGATTTTATTTGATGATTCAGCTAGGCCATTACCTTGGGGGTAATGGGCAGTTGAATGTCCAAGTGCTATTCTGTACCTGTGACAGAAATCAATCATTCTTTTGGATCCGAAAGCAGCAGCATTGTCAGTGATTATTTTCCTTGGACAACCAAAACGAGATAAGATGAAGTCTTCTAGGAACCCAATGATGACAGAGTCAGTGGCATTCCTAGTGGGTATAGCCTCTATCCATTTAGTGAAGTAATCTGTAGCGGTTAGGATCCATTTATGTTGCCCAGAGGAGGCAGGATGAATTTCTCCTATAAATTCTAGGCCCCATTGCATGAAAGGGCCTTCTATGGTGATCGGTTGCAGAGGGAGGGGAAGGAGCTTTCTTTTACCCTCAAAGATTTGGCATTTGTGGCAGGCAAGAATCATTTTATGGACATCACTAAAGAGTGTAGGCCAATAGTAACCAGCCCTGAGTATCTTATTTGCAGTGGCCTTCCAACTTAGGTGGCCTCCACACTCCCCAGCATGGAATTCTTGTTTGATTTTTTCGGCTTCAGTTTCAGACAGGCATTTCAGTAAAAGGCCGTTTGGATTTTTCCAATATAGACTCTCATTCATAATGCAGTAATTTCTAGCTTTGAGTTTTATGAATCTGGCCTTTGTTTTGGACAGTTCTGGAGGGGCATTGAGGTTAGTGAGCACGTAAAGGATATCAGCATACCAAGGAGAGTTCTGAAACTGGTCCTCAACAGTTGGATGGGGCAATCCTTCCTGCTCATCTAGGGCATTTATCATGTTAATGTCAAGGGCCTGCAAGTTTGATTCAGCCATTAACTGGGCCAAGCCTTGACCTTTGATCAGCTTAGTGGGTTTTATTTCAAGGTCGTATTCCAAGATGGTAGCGATCCATTTGCCCCTTTTCCCATCAGGGTCTTGGGACAAGATATCCTTAACCACTATGTTTGGCACATAGGCAATGGTGTGAGAATGAAAAATGTACACCCTAAAGTCTTTTAAGGCCTTAATCAGGGCATAGGCCTGCTTTTCCATGATGTTGTACTTTAAGGGTGCATCTCTTAAGGCTTTACTGAAGAAAGCTATAGGTTGTTCATTACCTTCTGAATTTTTCTGCAGCAAAACTGCAGCTATTGTGTGTTGGGAAGCAAATGAAAAGATCAGAAAATATTTTGAGAAGTCAGGGCTGATAAGGACAGGGGCCTGAGTGAGTGCAAGTTTTACTGACTCAAAAGATTTCTTGGCTTCAACAGTCCACTTAATTCCTGCATCTTTCTTTAGCATTTCAGTCATTTTTCTAAGATGCTCAGCAAGATTAGGAATGAATCTCCTGAGGAAATTGATCTTCCCTATAAAGGACTGCAACTCCTTGATGTTCCTTGGATGTGTAATTTGAAGTATTCCCTCAACTCGCTGTGGGTCTATCCTGATCCCTTTCTTAGATATAATGTGGCCAAGAAGTTTACCTTCTTGCAGCACAAAAACAGTTTTCTTAGGATTTAAGGACAGGCCGTACCTTCTACATTTTTCAAAGACTTTCCTCAGATGTTTCAAGTGTTCTTCTTCAGTTTTAGAAAAGACAGTCAAGTCATCCAAGTAGATAACTATAAAATGTCCTGTCTCATATGAGAAAGCAATATCCATTGCTCTCTGGAAGGTAGCTCCAGCATTCATCAATCCAAAAGGCATTTTCACATACATGAAGGTGCCCCATGGAGTGGTGAAAGCTGTTTTGAGTTGATCTTCTGGGAGTACCAGAACTTGATTATATCCTGAAAAACCATCAAGCAGGGAGATTCTCTTAGAGCCTACTACCTTCTGTAGGATATGCTCCATTCTAGGCAAAGGGTAGTTGTCTTTCAGGGAGGCTCTGTTGAGGTTTCTGAAGTCTATGCATAGCCTGATCTCCCCCGTTTTCTTCCTTACAGCCACTAAGTTTGACACCCAATCAGAAAACCTCACAGGAACAATTATGCATGCATCATACATTTTCTTAATCTCTTTTTCTACTGTAGGAAATTATTTTGGATTTATTCTTTGAATTTTTTGTCTGAAAGGCTTCTGATTTTCCTTTAGTGGTATCTTATGTTGTATGATGTTGGTGTCATAGGCCTTTAAGTCTTCATAGCTCCATGCAAACACATCACTGAATTCCCTGAACAGGTCAATGTATTTTTCCTTCATGTCTGCAGGTATAGACTTAGCCAGTTTGATCATTTTGGGTTTGTCTTCAGTGCCTATGTTGCATTCCTCCACATCTGAATCTGCATGTTCTATGGTGGGCTTTTTTGCTACATCATTGAAGTCAAAAAGGTCTTATAATGGTGCCAGGCCTCTAGGTATATTCTTGTCTTTGGCCTGCAGCACCTCTATCTCTTCGTTGTCTGTGTTTTCACAATTTTTAGTTGGATTTCCAGTTTGCTCGGAAAAACAAATTATTTCTATGTTACAGGGTGTTTCTTTCTCATCCGGGGGATCCTCGCTTGGGCAGCTATCATCAGAAGTTGAGTCTAAATCCGAAAATTCAAACTCATTCCTGCCCACCAGGAAATCTTCAATCTGTTTGTCTCCCTCAAAGACCTGCCAATATTTTTCATTGTCTGGCACTGCAGGCCTGAATTTGGTCTGAATGATAACCTATTGGTCAACTGGGGTCTTAGGATATGAGCTAGCTAGGCAAGCTAATCCATTTGCAATTGTATTTTGACCCCTAGGAACGAATGCTAATTCATATTCAACAAACATTTTCAACAGATCTAGAGTATCATTCCTGTATGCCTTAAGCCTGGGGTGTTTTGCTGAATACTCACCACTCACCTGTTTGATCACTAACTCTGAGTCTCCTCTCACAGCTATCCTACGGGCTCCTAATTTTTTCAACAGATTTAAGCCCAAAATGAGAGCCTCATATTCTGCAATATTATTCGTGCATTTGAAATGCATATTGACAGCATGGCTCTCTACGTGATCATTTTCAGTGTTACATAGCCACACTCCTGCTCCAGCACTCTGCCTAGTACAGGACCCGTCAAAGTTCATTTCCCATAGGGGTTCATTTTTTACTTCGTCTTCATCCCCTCCCCTACAGCTGGATTCGCCACTATGTTGAGTTGTGAGGTTTGTGCTAGGAGGGGGGTCGTTTTGTGGTTCATTATGGGCATGGAGATCAGGGAGGTGGCTAGGTTGCTGTTTTTTTTCTGTTTCTGTTTCATTCAGAGTTATATTTTCAGCAGTTTGCCCATGGTCTTCTTCTTCATATTCTTCCAGAGTAGCCATTATGTTGAAATCCATGGGCTGTATGTTTTTATTTCCATTATCTGATCTTGGCTCTTCTGAGGATTGATCATTGTAGAGAATGAAAGAGTCTAGATCTGTATGTACAGAGTATAATGGTGAGTTTTTAGGTTTCTCGGGGCTACTGACTAAAAATTTCATCTGAGACTCTCTATACAGTCTTCTAAGTTGGCCAAATATAGGGATAGTGGCATATGAGCCATCCATCTGCATTGTTCCTTGCAGTTTAGCTCCCCATGATCTTGACAACAGCATGCCATACTTAGGTGGCACATCTGCCACCACAACATCCATGACCATACACTTGGCAGGAATCTGGGTCAGACTCACACATAAATCCTTGATGAGGCCTAGGCATTTTACTCTGCTAGAGTCAAATGAATATAAGTCTTTGTAGGGTCTGGTGATTTCTAGACCTAGCCTCTCCATCACTACCTTGGGCATCAAGTTGTGAGACGCTCCAGAATCATGCATGGCATTGTGGAGTATCTTGTCATGAATGTTGAGACTGATATAAAAAGGTGGAACTACCCCTTCCTGAAACTTTCCTTCAATTTTTGGACCAAAGAGTAGGGCTGGTTGATCATCATTCAGATTTACAGAATCATTTATTTCTCCCAGATTCAACGCTTTCAAAATTTGGCCTTCATATACATCCTGAGTGGCCAGCTCAGATAATGGTACAGAGATTTTGATTTTTGCAATCTCACTCTCTAGATTGAAAGTGGACTGGACCTTTGTAATGCTCAATTCTGTTTTATTAGCTACTGCCTTAGTAGCCGAATCGGTTTGTGATTTCTCACTATGTAGAGGGTTGGGAACACTTGTATCAGGAGTACTAATTGAAGTGCCAGTACTGCTAGTTGGTTGACCTTGTTTTCCAGTGTTTTGGTTGTCTTTTTCTTTGTCTTTTCCAGAACTTTCAGCTGTTGTTTTGCCATTTACAGAGGTTGCCTTAGAAGTTTTGTCAGGTTTTTTCTTGATTTTAATCTCAAGAGTCTTGGCTTTGGGAGTATCTTGGTTTTTCTTGCTCCTAAGTTCATATTGTTCTCGAACCTGCATCATGGCATTTTCAAATCCTAGTATGTAATCTTCAGTTTCTAACCATTCCTCCTCCCAAAATGATGGTGAGGGCTGATATTCTTCTGAATCACAGTTAAGGACTGAGTCCTCTACTTCAAACATGTTTATGGTATCCCCTCCAGACTCTTCAATGCTTCCCTCATCTTCATCTAAAATTTTTTCTTGAAATGGGGGAATGATTTGTTGATCTGACTCTCTTTGTCTGTTGGGGGCAGCATTGTTTCTTCTAATGTTTTGGTTCTGGTTTCTGTTTTGGTTATTGTTTTGGACAACCATCCTCTTTATCATTTGTTGTAGCTCTTCCATGTTTTTGGACAGTCTATCATATTTGGGATCAGATGTGGAAGCTATATTGTCATCCCTATATGTTACCCTTTTTTCAACTTTTAATCTTGCCCTTTTTTCCATTAAGTTTGCTTCTATGGCTATAGCTCCTTTCTGCATGTCTTCCAGTGTGGTATACTCTTTATCTCTGAGCTCGTAGGCCATGTCAGCATCAAATCCATCAGGGTATTTAGCTAGGGCCATTCCTTGTGGAGGTTTCATGTGCGGAGGGAGAGCATTGTAAATGCTATTGAATTTTGTTGTGTAATAATGTACACTCTCTCCTACATTCCTCTTAAGGGACATGTATTCTGCTAGGAGCTGGCGAGGGTTTGCTCTAACCTCCCATTTGTTTATGAAGGTTTGGTATAATGCAGGGAGATCTTGAATACTACCAGGAGGTAAACCTTTAAACCATTTCTTCACCTCGCCCCCTAAGCTTTGGGCAAAGATCCTCATTTTGATTGTTTCATCATCAATTTCCATATAATCAAAGAATCCTCCATTTTATCTACATGTGCCTGAACTGTGATGGATTCTTTGGCAGTGAAGTGAGGGATTTTTTATTGATATTCATTTGGTAAGGGCAACAAGGGTTGAGGTAAAAGCAAAGGTGCATACCAGGCTGCCATAATGATGTTCTGATGGGGTAAAGGGTTAGCTTGAGCAGCTGGTATTTGGATGACAGGGATGTTTGGACCAGCAGAAGTCTGTTGAGCAGATCTAGGGTGAGAGAGCCCCAAGTTTTGGAGGAAGTGAAAATCAGGTGGTGTGAAAGGAGGGGTTTCACTGTCCCTAGTGTTTTGACCATTATTAGATGGTGTATTGTAAACTTCGAGGTCTTGCTGGTCTAGATGATTGAATGACCTAGTTCTAGGTAATCTGTTTTGAAGGTCTAGGTTGAAGAAAGGGTCTAATAGAGCTGCAAGATATTCTGGTGCAGAATTAGCTCTGTGAATGTTGCTGGAAATAGTTGATCTCCTACTTACAGGTGTTCTCTTGAGGATTTTCTCAGGATTATCAACTATTTCAGGTGGGTTTGGGTTGGGATAAGCTCTTGTGTGGATGGTTCTGAAAGCTAGAATGTTGTTTATAAGCCAAGCAGCTTAACCCTATTTGTCACTTCTACTATGGTTAATTTTGTCTCAGGGACTGGTCTCCCAGTGGAGTCTATTGTGAAACCAAGACAATCAGCAGGCCTACTGATCACCAGTGGAGTATTTTCGTTTAGGAACAATGGAGTCGCCAGGTGGAAGGTTTAGGATGTTTCTAAGGGGTACACTGTCCACCATAGTGCTCAAGCACTATCACCTTTCAGGAATCTCCTCTAAATTAGCAAGCTCCAACCAGAGATTGACTGGGAGGGCATTTACCAGATATGTCACCTTTGAAGAGAGGATGAGATCTGGAGGCTACCTTGCCCTTTCCAGGCTCTGTCTAAGAGTATGGTGGATATTCAATAGTGGAGGTTGATTCAAGAAAGGGGTGACTTACTGTCAACCTAACTAGAGTTCTAAGTTTCTGAGGTTTTTACGAATTTTTTAAGGTGAAATGTACTCAGATTCCCCAGCGGAGTCACCATTATGTTGGGGTTCCCATGTTTTGGCCAGGTTGATAGAGACCAAAAGATGAGACAACATAGAACCACTTTGGGACCTTAGGATCTAGCCCTCCTAGGTCCAGAGAGGGATCTCTCTATACAAGTCAAAGGATATGTCTTTAAAGCTCTAAGTTATGATTTTAGGCTAGTTGTAGGCTCAGGGTTGTTGGTTTGATTGTTTGTGTTTGGTTGGAGGGAATCAGGAAAAGAAGGACCAATATGAGACAAGGATGAGCAAAGAGGAAGCTTAGGCAGAGACAGATGACTCAGGGAACATCAAAGCCATTGGGCTATGGAGTCAAGAAAGGATTTATTTGCGTTCAATGTACAAGCTTTCAGTTGGGCTAGTCATCTAAATCATCTAGATCTTAAAGGATAGAAGATGGAATGGAACATTAAGGACTGAAAATGAAAGGAGGAGAACCATCTAATTCTATCTATAGATCAGGTCAGAGGTCATTTAACTCCAGGCCTGCTTGGACAAAATCAGAGGCAATTACAAGGGATCTTAGAAAGGCTAGCTGGTCGTGCAAAGATCCTAGTGGACAGGGCTAACACTAATCCCCAGTGTTCCCAAAACTTCCAGCTAAATCCTACCAAGAACATCTAAACATGGACTTCATCAATTAATACATCAGAGAGTAGGCAATATCATCCACTACACTGGTTAAATCAATTGAAATCAACATTCAGATACACATATAAGGAGAAAACATTAAGGTAGGGAGAGCAGGAAACATAGGGCACCTATCAAGGGTGAATCCTATATTATACTTCTGTTGCCTACCAGCAGAAATGAAATGAAACGGGACATAAAATAAGAGCAAGTCAATCACAAATACAGAGAAAGAGGAAACATCACCAGCTGGTTTAGATCAGGATCCAAAGAAAAATGCTTGTCATATTAAAAACAACACCAATTAGGTACATCATAGCCCATAGCTTGAACATTCAGTCTGAATACATCTAATCTTAGTCTATCTTACAATATACACAGATACCTTGTCTCAATAGGAACAATTCTTGCATTCCACCGATATCTCATCAACAACCATTACAATAATATCCTTCGGTGCTCTATAGCAGAAGAGACACAGAAGATCAACTGAGGAGGTAGGTGAATATTAAATGTTACATTAAACCCAAGAATGACTGCAGGGCCGAAACCCATTCTATTTGACATGCTGTATATTTAATCTCTGTCACCTCCCTTGGGAAAGAATGATTTTCTCCAGATATGATCTTGACATTTTGGTTGAAGTACTCCTGGTGTCTTCAATAAAATAAACTACTGAAAGGCCTGTCACATAAATGCTACGGTGGTTTTGAATTTTTGTCTGGTGGAATTCCTTTCAGGGACAAGGTGTGTAAATAAGACAGTATGGGTGCCCTGTACCTGATAAAGAAAAAAATTCTGCTGATGAAAACCCTGATATTACCTTTGCCTGCGCTTAGGATCCTTTGATCGATCCTCGGGATTTGTGATCTGCTGCTCTTCCTTTGAAAACACTGATTTAAGGCTTTGGATCTTCGTTGGCGTGCCTTAACCTTCCTTTTGCTCTGCTAAATGACTCTACCAATTTCATTTTTCTTCTGACAGGGTAGCTCGGGTTTTAATGGTGATGGGAGATTTGCTGCAGAGTTCGCACTCTGTTCCTTTAATGAACATCTCGTCTCTACCTTCCCGGGCCTTCGTTCATAAATCCAGCTGTTGTGGATGATCTTCCTCGGATTTAGTTGTCTTGGTAGCATAGAATTTTATCATGGTGGCCATTCTTTCTTTATATCCTTGCAAGAACATGAAACTGTGAAGAAAATCATGGACGGGGTGGCGGATGACATGGATGGAGGAAATGGATGTGCGATCGATGACATGGCGGAAGAAATCGCAGAGGAATGGTGAAAAAACTTCTCTCGTAGGTGGTTGATGGTCTGCGAAGTGACAAATGCATGAAAATTATTAAAAAAAATGAACTTTGAACGTATATGCGCCAGAGAATGAGAGACTGTACAAGGGTGTACGGGACGCACACGTGGAGGTGACGTGGCAGGACCAGGAGGCCACGGAATAGTCAACAACGAACGGATGAATCTGGACCGTTGATGGGGTGGAGATCTACGGCGGAAACACGACGGAGTGTGGACCCGGGATATGGAGGAGGCAGGTTAACGAGGGGCGCAGCTTCGTTGAATCACAGTCGTTAGATGGGGTCCTCCAGATCTGACGGTCGTCATAGATTCCGCTGCGCGACTTTGAACCAAATATTAACGCTCAAAATGGAAGTTTTCAGAATAGTACAGGAGGACGCGTGGCAGGAGATGAGTGGAATCGGTGGGGCTCCGAGGAAAACCGTTGACTCACAAATGGTGGTGCGGAAAATACCGGGCAGTTTTGGAAAGCAGTGCGTGGAGTGGGGACCACCATTTCGGGCGCGCTCCGCGCCGTCGGATCACACATTAACTTGAACGGCGGAGATGAAATACGGGGGGGGCAAGGTGTACGGGCACGAGATTTTGGAGCGACCCCCCGTAGTGAATAACAGTTGTTCAATCGGGTGAGATCTACGGCTGAGGTTGCGCCCGAAATGGATCTGTGATAAGCGCCTTTCAAAACTGGGCTATGGTGATAGCATCGGGTCATGTGGAAGATAAAGGAGTGTGGGGCTAGCGGAGAAGGGGGCTTAGGCCTATTATAAGGTCCAAAGTGGGTTTTCTAACCTTTTTAGTGCATTCCAAGGCCTAAGGGGGTTAACGATAGAAGAATAAAGGGGAAAAATGAGGAAACCAAGGATAAAGGTGGGATTTAAAGGGGATTTTGGAGGGGTTTAGAGGGTTAATAGGGGAAATAGAGGGGAACAAAGGAACTTTGACAGAAGGAGGGAAAAGGGGGAAAGAGGGGTATTTTCAGGGGTACAAGGGGTAAATGAAGGCACTGAGGTAGGAAAACAGCAGAGGGGGTTTGGATAAGGCAAAGCACAGAGAGACTTCAAGGAGGATAGGTTTTTATGGGAAAGGCATTCCTTGAAGGCTCAAAACAATCTAGCCCCCAGCTGGCTTGCCAAGAATTTCATAGGGGGGCTAACAACGCTGACCTCCTAACAACAACCTTTGCCGGTGCAAGTACCCAAGCTTCGCCAGGGCACCCTCCAGAAGTACTGTTGGAAGTGATACGACGTCTGCCTCAGGTACCATGGGTATTCCCCCCCGCAGTCACCTGTGTGGTACCTAGGAATGGAAACTAAGGGCACCAATCCATGTCAACAGCCGGGCGGAACAGTCTTAAGGCAAGATCCAGTAAATCGGAGAGGGGGTATCTCTCTTCTCAACCTTCACTTCCCCTCGCGCTTGACTCTCTGGAGGAGAGCTTTCCCGGTCCACCTAACGGTGTTGGATTTCGCTCATTTAATAAACTTCTATGTTTTAGTTTGAGCGGCCTTGGAGAGTTAACTCTCCACTCACCTAATCCAAGGCCCTACAACCTAGCTAGTTGATGTATGACACTTAATAAAAAACTTGCTAGTTGTTTTTAAATTAATGCGCTTATTTTAGTTGGTTGTTATATTAAGTCAAGGGAATATGGAAATGAAACTCGTGATGTTTTATGACGCAGAAAAGAAATTAATGAAAACCAAACTACATGCAAATGCAGTAATTGCGTTTCGATGAAAATAAATTTCTACATGGGTTCTACGAGACTATTTTTTCTTTTCAGATATCAAACCTCACACTCACAAAATTTATGAAAAATACTACAAATGTTCAAGTGCACCTAATGCAAATTACTAAGAGCATGCCAATTCTAAGATGTAAAATCTAACAAAGCAAAGAGAAATTTCCAAGAATCCCCCAGTTTTATCACTTTTCTTGTTGTCCACAAAGATAGTTCCCAAATCAGAAACTCTCAGTATAAAGACACCAAAATATGATCGAAATAAGAGAAAGAAACCAATGAAAATTCCCTTCCCAAATCAAGTCAGAAACCGAAGGTAAGAAATATCAACAAGGCTTCAAAACATGGAAAGAAACCCAAACAAAAATGCAAAACAAAGGCAATGGAAAAACAAAATGTTTTTGAGCTTTTGAATTTTATAAAAAGAAGATTTAAAAAAGACCAAGAAGAACTATCCAATTCCCAAGCCAAACAAACTGTGAATTTCAAGAAAAACTTCAACAAAAATGCTCTAAATCTTATAGTTCCACTTAGTAGCAAGATTTATACGAGCAAAAGGAAGACAAGAAACTCAGTAACTCAGCCCAGAAGAATAGCACAATCTTGCAGCAAACAAAACTTCAAAGACCCAAAACTGACTTTTCAAAAATTGCAACAAGACCTAGTCAAATGAAATCAGGAAAACCAACTGAAAAGAAGGAAAAAATTAAAGTGCAAAGCAATACATAAAGTTAGGAAAGAGCATATGAGCAGAAGGTCTCTGTCCTGATTAAGCAGAACAACCAAGAATCCCCAAAAAGAGATCTTGGTACTCGGACCAGAAATGCAAGCACTACAAAAACAAGATTTTCCAAATGAGCCAGTATTCAACTGAACAAGAGAGAAAAAGACCAATAACCACTTTCAACACAATCCAGAGACTAAAAGGACACTGCAGGAATAGGTCTCCATAGGCAGACAAGACCAAAAAGTCAAAAACTCAAAAATTTCAAAATTTGCCCAGGCATACGCTACTTAGCAGTTTTGAAACAATCGTGCATACGCGACTGTGGAAAAGGAAAAACACGTATACGCGACTTCCTTTGACAAAACCTGCATGTATACGCGTATGTGTAGAGTAAAACTAGCGTATGGAAAAGTAAATAATGAAAAACAAAAATGGTCAAGCCTGGCTAAAGAACTAGTTCTTTAGTCTGACTGAGAAAAAACTAACTGGACTAGAAATAATGATTAAAACTGTCAGAAACCTTTAAAACAGCTGAAACCACCCAACAGGGGAATCACAAGAATGCGATCCCCAGTGGAGTCGCCAATTCTGTTTCGGGAAATAACTCCCTAGAGGTCATTGGGTCAAAAATCTCCACAGATTAGGGCATGCTATTCAAGAAGGACTCACACAACCAAGCTTGTATGCTAAAAGCTAGATATTATAAATTGTATAACTCACCCGTAGATCCTACTTTTGATGTAGATCTCGCGGGGTCCAAACCCCTAGCAACCCTTCTTCCTCTTCAACCTGGAAATCAAGAAGAGACATGCACGGAAATCTATTTGTACAACATATATCTTTCCTAAATGTCAGTGTAATCCATGTGAAACATCATATAAACAATAATAAATGCTTAATTAACAACCTTTTCACATATGCAAGAAGATATTAACATGTGATTTCGGGAACAAGATGGTTCTTCTTCATTACGAACAGCATGTACAATAATAGAAAGGTGGAGAGATCACCTGAATCCTTCCACGATCTTCTAACAGACCATCATCTGGATCCGTCCCACCCTTGCCTCACTAGGATTATTTCAAGACTTGTGCACACTAGATGACATATAAGATGATGAACATCTCCAGGAAACAAGGGTTTCCTATTAAAATCTGGGAAGTGCAGGAGGCACGGGAAATCAGACTTGAATTGGGCTCCAATAGAGTATAATGTCTATAATTTTCTCCCTCCCTTAAGCCATGCATATGAGGGGCTTTTATACTCCCTCAAAGTATTTTCAATCTGTTGGAAACAGTTGGGCACGGGCTAGGGTGGTTGAATTACAGGAATAACCATCAACCTAGCCTCGAAAATAGGGATTTTTATATATTTTTTAATTATTTTAATGGCATACGCGGAAAAGTATCTCTGGACTCGCGTATACACGCGGAAAAGTCTGGGCATATCCACGTATGGGATTTTAAACACTGTTTTTTATGAACTTTTATTCAAGTCTATGGGAATGGGTGCCCAAGGCAAAAGAGACAATCATGAATCACAAGAGGGTGAAAAATGATGCTATAAAATTCATGAAGTCGACTTAGAAAAGAACCTCTCGAATATTGAAGAGATTATCACTCTCAATGTGTCGATCGAACTCGAAATTTTTGAGAATCTACACATCGGTGTGTCTTGCTCTATCGATGATATTAAGACCTATAAATCCCTATTCCCGTAATTTCAAGATGTCTTTTATTTTTCTTATGAGGAAATGTAAGGTATCGATCTAAACATCGTGGTGCATGAAATCAAAACTTATCCTAATGTTAAACTAGTTCAGTAGTGTCTTCGTCTGGTCCATCCCAAGAAGGTTTCCGTGATTAAAGTTGAAGTTGAAAATTTTGTATGCATCTGTTTCATCTACCTAATACCTTCAACTGATTAGGTGTCACATATTGTTGATGTCATGAAGAAAAATGGAAAAATTTGTGTGTGTGTTGATTATCAGGACATAAATCATGCTTGTCCAAAGGACAATTACCCCACTCGATTCATTGACCACATTGTTGATGATTTTTTTGGTTGTGAGATATTTTCATTTATGGATGGTTTCTCTGGATATAATCAGATCAACATTCTCTCAGCAGACCAACCCAAAACTGCATTCATTTATCCCTGATGCACATTTGCATACCGAAAAATAACTTTTGGATTAAATAATGTTGGGGCTAAGTTTCAGAGGGAAATGGACTATGTCTTGGACGAAATCAAACATATCGTGCAACCTTATTTGGATGATTTTCCTACTCACTTGAAACATTAGAATTATCACTTGATGCACCTTATGCTCATATTTTTATGATGTAGACACTATAATATTCAACTCAATCCTCACAAAAAAAAATTATGATATTTTTGGTTAGCTTCTCAGTTTTGTTGTTTCAAAACATGGAATTCATATCGATCCCTTGAAATTTTAGATGATCATCAATCTGCCTGCTCCTTCCCTCCTTCAGCTTCAACGACTCCCAGGGAAGGCTAACTTTCTACAAAATTGTATCCCTAACTACGTTGAATTTACCAAAGGATTCCTCATTTGTTAAAGAAATGGGTTCCCTTCCATTGGGGTGACGCTGATCAAAATGAGTTTAATGCCTTGAAATATGTACTTATTCTTGCATCCTTATTATATCCCCCCAATTACCAGCATGATTATTTCTTGTATCTCCCCATTATAGTTAATACCATCACAATGGTATTGGTCCAGGAGGAAAATGTAGGTACTAAGCATCCTATATATTACTTGAGTCAGAATCTTAATGATATCAAGGTCAAGTACACTCATGTCGAAAATTTACCTTTGGCAGTTGTCCAAGTTGTCTAAATATTTTGCCACTAGATCATGCTCCGTAAGACTATGGTCCTTTCAAATTGAAACCCTATGACATACATTTTGTCACGTCAATTGGTGGGGGGGAATGCTCCAAATGGATCATCATCTTCCAAGTGTTTGATTTGGAATTAATCAAATCCAAGTTAAATAAATCCTTAGTTTTTTTGAGCTTATATGCAACCTTCCCACTGTTGATTCCGAATCAACATCTGAAAATTCCATTCCAGACAATTTGTTTTTCCTGATCTCTTCATCTAAACTCATGGTATCGGGACATTCTTATATATACCTCTCTCTCCGAACAATGACGTATTCAGAATGAAGACAAGAATTACATCATCATTGGCAACACCCTCTATAGTTGTGGTATCAATACTATTTTTTGAATGTTCCTCACACATGAGGAGGCCAAGAAAGTATTAAATGAATACCACTTGGGGGCATGTGGTAGTCATTTTTCTGGTTATGCTACTGCATAGAAGATCTTTCATGCAAGTTAATTTTGGTCTACCATTTTTTACGATTGTATTCTCACTATCTAGAAGTGTCATGCATCCCATATTTATGACCGTAAGACCCATGCTCTTCACGCTCCTTTGCATCATGTTATCATCGTAGGTCATTTTTTGAAAGGGGGTATCGATTTCATGAAATGTAACCCTCACTCGGTCAGGGGGCATGATTATATCATCGTAGCGGTAGATTACTTTACCAAATGGGTCAATGCGATGCATCCATTTAACAATATCAGTGAAACAACTACTTATTTTTTCTTTAACCATGTCATTGTTGTTTTGGTGTTCCATAAAACATAGTTACCGATCATGGAAAAAAATTTCGTAAACATGCGAAAGTTGGGACTCTCTCATGAATTTCCACTCCCTAATACCCTCAGGTGAATGGGAAAGTTGAGGCTATTAATAAAGCTCTCAAAATTATGCTTCAACCTATGATAGGGGTCCATAGGTCGGACTGTCATTTGATTCTTTATGCTGCTTTGTGGGAATATTGAACCTTCATTAGGAGTACTACTGGATTTACACCATTCCAATTGGTTTATTGTTTGTAATTTATCCTTTCGATTGAATGTGAAATTCTATCACAGAAACTTGATGTACAACTTCTTCCTTCCACTTTCGTAGAAGAATAACGTCTCTTACATCTGACGCGCTTAGATGAGACTCGATGTGATGTTTCCATGGCTAATGAATCCTATACGAAATATATCAAGGAAAAATATTACAAGAGTATCAAGCCTCATGTCTTCACAGAATGAGACCTTGTCCTACTATATGACCAAGAGTTTGATAAATTAGGGTCAAGAAATTTTGATCCCATGTGGCTAGGTTCATATATTTCCAAGCGTGTTCTTTCTAAAGGTACCTACGAGCTAGTTGATTTTGATGGAATTCGACTAGTGCAGTCTAGAAATGGGTTGTACCTTAAGAAATAATATGCTTTAGTTTTTGCATAGTGCACCGTGTACATGTTGTATATAGGTGTGTTAGTATGTTTTCGGTGTGTCCATTCAGAGTTTCCTTCGTTTTCTGTTAATCTCATTTACATTTGGTTTGCATATGTTGACATCCCTTAAACCATATGTTGGTTGTGTTGATGGCGCTAATCATAGTACTTGGAACCTATCATCCGCGGCATGGGATATCCTTGCTCCAAATGGAAAACTAGTGATTCTACAAGGGATTTGTATTAGCCGCTCTACCAATAACATCGATGAGTATAACACAGTGATAGAGCTATTTTCTGATGTTATTTCATATGATATCTACCATATGGTCATCAAAATTGACTAATAACTTGTAGTACTATACCTGACTAATGTATATTCAGTTAGAAGTCCAACTATGCTTTGTATGTTCTTAAGGGTTCATCTTCTAGGAAGATACTTTGATTTCATCCAATATCAACACATTTCTAGAAATATAAACACATTGATAGATGGATTGACTAATCATGTTTTAGATAGACATTTGCGACATATGTAAATAAATTTCAATACACATCACATCCATTGAAAAAGATAATAGAAACATAAAGGAACATTGAATATAGCTATATATATAGGATTTTGGTTTTACAAAATTTGTGCCCGGGACACATATGTCCACACAACCTATCATATCCAAAATATACATGCAAATATGGTTTTAAGCCTCCTAGTAGACTAATTGTAGTGCTCATGGTAACATGCCACAACACAAGCTATCTTACATAGTAGTTTACTAATGGGACTAGGAAATCCAATAGTGTGTCGTTGTAATCTCATAGGAAGTTTGTCGACCGCGATCTTAGCTATGCCATGTGTCAACCCCTCCAAATGATGCTCTACCTCTACTAGGGTCTCAGTCACATTGAGATCTTGTAGCACATCTAATCCTGCTACAACAATTTGTGCTGGCACTAGTACCTAATGTGGGTCTCCCACACATTGGAGATATGAGGAACCCATGGGTCGAACAGACCCAATATCTGGATGTAAAAAACAATATTTTAGTCTTGAATACATCAAAAACAAAAAAAATTGTAAAAGTGAAAAATAAAAAATGGTCAAGATAACTTACCTATAACACCCCATCTCTCACCATGAGGAAACACAAGCTCAAGGTCTCCACGAAAATGCACTCCTACATATGGATAATCTTCTATCATGATGAGCTTCATACACATCCATCAAAAGAAGGATGGTGTGAAACTTATTGCCGACGAACCTGCATGATGAGACATAAGATCCATCCACCTCCTCATCCATGGGACTCTCGAATCAGTGGGCTCAAGTAAGATATGATTGGGTTGTATAAATTTTATATGTTCTAAAGCAAAGGATATCATGATTGAACCATAGCCAAAATTCTTCAATCTTCCATCTTTTGTGTTAGTTAACTGCTTTTCATGTCGACCAATACTCCCTCACTCCAGTTGAAAATTGTTGGTTCTATACATTCTAGAGCGCACTGCATGTATGACATATTGGCCACATGTAGTGTAAATATACTGGCCAATATTGAAATAATGAATAGGTGCATTCTTAAAGGCAAGAATACCACATATTTTTATTGTTAGGTCCATATATTACTAGTGTAGTCCCTTATTTTTGTCAGTGTAGCCCCCTTATGGTTATTTTTGTACCCATGTAACCCCCATATTGTTATTATTGTTCCCTTACATTATTTTTGTTAGGTCGGCTAGGATTCATATAAAGGAGGTTTTTTCATTTGTATCATCCAATAATTGTTCATTTCACTATATGAAAAAAGGACATTTGTGAGGGTCATGCTTGTGACGGACCTTTAAGGTCCGTCACCAATGTCACATATGGTGATGATCCTTAAAAGAGCATTGTTGTAAGTGCATATAGTGACAGTCCCTTAAGGTTTGTCACCAAATCCATTTTCAGTGACACTTTTGGTGACGGTTGTTAAAGGCCCATCATTAATTCTCTGTAATATCCCAAATTGGGAACAACTACACTATTGGGAATATTTTAAGATATTACCAATGTTGAGCTTCAGAAAATCATAAGCATAACAATCTATATCAGCTCATAATATGTACAAGAAACATTTAACAAACAAATGAATGATCAATAGCAGTGATTTTCTTCACTATCCTCTCCCGACATGAGAAAATGCAGCCTTCTAGACCATAAAAACATCATTTTCAGAAAATAACACAATAGATATGGGAAATGGAATTTGGATCCCATGTTTTATACATTATAAAACTTCCATACTTAATTTTAGCTCAAACTAATCATTTTAGCT
Source organism: Pinus albicaulis (assembly GCA_034641835.2). Lineage (NCBI taxonomy): Eukaryota > Viridiplantae > Streptophyta > Pinopsida > Pinales > Pinaceae > Pinus > Pinus albicaulis. The sequence goes on along the minus strand of CM076572.1, from coordinate 263,152,557 downwards.
AAGTTAAAGAGATCTCCCCAGCTAGAGATAACTCAAAAACACCCTATTCCCATGACTTTCAACTGTAGCATTTCTGAATACTATGAGAGAATAATTACCATAATGGTTTCTATAGAAAATGATGGAATAATAATGATAATAATTTTATATTAATCATATAGCAAAGGAATGGAGGTTTAACCTCTTATACAACAGAAACAAGACACCTGACAAGGGTTTCCGACAATATACATGCACAACAAGCAGCACTGCAGAAAATAACGCAGTTTACTACAACACTGTATTAAACATGACTGAATATGACATAAAATGGATGAATAATACAGAAAATTTTCAAGGCCCTTCTTATTAGATCTCCTAGAGGGAAATAAGCACCTCCTCCTCAAAGACTAGTAGCACAAAATAACAATGTTTAACCTAGCAACAATGCCCCTGCAGAAAAAGACGTAGTTTCTGAAGATGACTACACTGTAGATGTTGCTGACTGAGTGGCCTTAAGCAAAATGATGAAATGGATCTCAGATCCTTCCCTCTTGATCCCTTAAGAAAGCTAATTTAAAGAGAGGATGGAATTCCCGCACGCGAATTCTTTGCACTAAGCGGTGCAGCAACTCCGACTAAACAGTTGGAGCACGAAAATATTTAGAAGACCAAAGATAGTTGAGTACATGAATGAATCCCTTTGATGATATTCCTTCCTTTTATCTTTGGTGAGCCTCCTCACCCCGAACCCCACACAATGTTGAGGTGACTTCCTAGTGAAGCTTCCTCATTCAAAATTGCGCTGCCCTAGCTAGCTTCCCTCCTCTTTGTAACAACGTTGTTCACTTGGTCAACTGGAACCAATCCACCTACAATTCCTCTTTTCACACTAAGGGATCTTCAATTTCTCATATGTGTGTCTAGGCTGATCCTTATTCACATTGAGCTAGTTTACTTGAGTGTTTCTTCCTCCTCAAGAATGGATGTTGACTTAGTCAAACTTGACTATGTCTCCATCTAATTTTCCCTTGTTCACACTTGGAAGTGTAAAACCATCTCCTAAGGTGATCTCCTTCCTTAATAAGGTGGAATTTATTCATATTTTATTATTCATGGGCCTTCTTTCCCATTTATTCCTCTCCTAGGTGAAAGCATCAAAATCTAATATTCCAATTTGCTTATTTGCAAATTTTGGAATATTATAGTCCTCCCCTCCCAAATGTTTCTTTTCCTCAAGAAAATACAAGGATAGGATTGAAGAGAATCCTCTTCTCCCCTGTATCACCCTCATAAGACGAAATCCTCCAAAGGTCTAGGTGTTGCATCATCAAAATATCTCCAAGTTGCCCCTCCCAAGTGTGTAAGTCATCCAAATAGCTGGCATTATTTGACAATGGATCATCCATGGAGGCAACAACGGTTTGTTTGAAGGTCCTCTTGGGGCATGAAAGCTGTTATAGAATGGGATTCATCATCCCCATTTTAATATCTCCTCCCCAAGCTATCAACCAAACAAAATGAGTCACCCTCCAAAATGGTAACTCATGCAAGTCATCCTCCACTTGAAGCTCCGGCAAAGTAGGTGGGATGGAATTCTGGACATGGTAGACATATTAGCCTACCCCACGCTACTTTCCTCTCCACTTAATATAAGTGTAGAGAATTTGTTGAACTTGGGTTGTAATACTGTTGCCCTCCCATGGCAAGAAGGAAGCTAGACCTCCAAAGGTCCCTCTCCCAGCGTTGTGATTCAAGCTGGCCCAAATCATCTCATACATGATGGATAAGAAATCATCATCATAAAGCATCCCATCCATCTCATGGCCATCCTCATATAGAAACAAATACTTGGTTTTAGAGGCCATGTCTCTTCCCATGCTCCCCTTAGAACATGTAATGCAAAAAGTGTGGGGATCTTCCTCCCCATAGAACACATCCACTCTGTGTGTCCCTCCTCCAATCATGCTCCTCATATAGGCAAGAATAATATCAGAAAATATGATCATGATCAACATCATAATGAAAGAAATACTAAAGTTTTTATGTGGTGCTAGAAGGTACTAACAGTCTCCCAAGTGGTCACAGCGCAGTCCTCCCCACTGCAGCTTCAGACAATAGCATGGCAAGTTGTTTCTTGATAGATGGCTAGTTGTGCAAGTCACCACATATACTAGCAAGTAGTAAATGGTTGAGTGTATCAACTGAGCATACAAGAAGTAACCAAACACTTGCCCCAAATCATACAATAGATGGTTGTCTCCATCATAGTAGCTGGCCAAAAATGGTCCATGGAGCCCAAAGAGAAACTTCCCCCTTTTGAAGAGCAATGCACTACAAAGAAATGGTAAGAGCATGAAAATATTGTGTGGTACAATCAATAAATGCAAAAATAGAATTCTTACCATGTAATGGAAACAAGATGGTGACAAGATCCATAGATAAATCCTCCATAGTAGCATGACATACCCATATGAGTAGGAATGAACCACATGTTGCATGAAAATCCTCCTTCTCATGCTTGGAAATCCAAGTCAAGGATAACATACCACAATAGCTAATGAGTCCATCCACCACTCTACCAATCTCACCACCTCTATGTTCACCAAGTGCATCAAATATGAAGTGATCCTAGGTGCACCTCATCACCAAGCTCATGCTCCAAAGTGACAGCGATGTTGGCCTATGAAAATAGGCTCATGCCAACTCATAAATCCATCCTCTAGCATGTTCAATGTCAAATACCTCTCTCATAATGTTGCCATCTCCTATTGCAACATCATGCAAAATGTGAGAACAAGTCTGCCCTTGCTCTCTCTCAATCCTCCAAAGCAAAAAATGTCCTTGGTGCCCCAACATACCTCCATCATATAACTCATGTGGTGAAAACATAATGATTATATCATCGTAATGCATCCACACTCCTTGCTGCCCCATGATGCAAGTACTCTGCCAAGGATTATCCTCCCTCATACCTTTGGAAAAAAGATATGCCTCATGATGGCAAAACTCTCTCAAGAGTAGCCAATGCAATTTTGCCTCTTGCTGCCTGGCATCATATAGTTGCAAGTAGATTTCCAGCTTCTTTCTCTCTATCCACATCCACTTATCCACCAATGGATGCCTCCTACCATTCTCCATCTTGGTACTCCTCCAAAAGAGACTACCATCCTCCCATATCAAAATTTTCTCCTTGCATTTCATGGGATGCTGAAATGCAACTACTTGGAGATCCCCTAGAAAAGATTTATTACCAATGATCACCTTGAACCCATAAGGATCCAAGTGGGCTGAAGGCAAAGCCTCCTTGCTGCTACTTCTTGACAGCACTGTAACCCTCCTCCAGGGTGTTTTGGCTATCTCATGTATCAACTCCCGGATGAACATCTACTTCTGCATGAATTTATTTGGAGAAAAGTTCACTCCATCCTCCAAGAATTCACACTTCATCCTCAAGGATTGAGTACAACTCGATAAGGGTCCAAGAGAATGATGGTTCATTTGTTTCCTGAACCATTCAATTTTGCACAGCGTAGTGCAATATTTCTGCTCTACCTCAGCAAAAATGTTTGATCCTGGGAAATATGCAAACAAATCCCCAAAGCCTTCCATAAATTTTTCCGAAATGTTAAGACATGGAATTTTATGCGTACCTTTGGGAGCCTTTGGAACATCTTGTATGGCTGCAAGAGTCCCTCTCTTCAATGTGTTGACTGATCCAACTGCTGGTGTAGAAGGTTGCTCTCTCAAGGCTATGGCAGTGCTGGTACTTGCCTCCTCCCATATTGGTGTGGGTCTAATCTCCTCTAATATTCCTCCATCAAAGGTTCTAATCAGCTCTTGAGTAAACTCAGAAAAATAATTCACTCTTATGAGGCTTAAGTGACTGCACCACCAAGCATTGGCTTCACCCCCCAAGTGCAGCGCTGCAACTTCTGTTGCCTCCCTATCTACCACTGGATGAAGTAGGAAGAATGCCTCAAGCTTTCTTACCCAAGATCTAGTTGTAGTTGACCCATCAAATGTAGAAAATAGGAACCTATTTCCTTTAATCTGTCCTTTTCTGCAAGGTCTTCTTTCTTCTCTCGGTTGAATAAACTGAGGAAAATGTAGGGTCTCTTTGGAAGCCCTAGGTTGGCACTTGTATTATGCCAAATATCCACTCAGGATTTCATGCTCTAAGTGGTCTCCTTTATCTCCACTTCCTCCATAAGAACAGGAAGTGCATGCATCTTCTTCTACTTCTTGAAACCTTCTAGAGGTCTCACTGCAACTCTCTCCTCCTTGAAACCCTCTTGGAGTTTCAATGCATTTCTCTTCTTCTTTCTTATTAGATATGAAAATGGATGAGAGTAAGCTCATCATATCCATCATTTTGTTCTCATATTATTCTTATCTTCTGATTGGATCTGAAATCCACAGGTTGAGCCAAGATGGCAGCTCTGATACCACTGTAATATCCCAAATTGGGAACAACTACACTATTGGGAATATTTTAAGATATTACCAATGTGGAGCTTAAAAAAATCATAAGCATAACAATGTATATCAGTTCATAATATGTATAAGAAACATTTAACCAGAAAATTAATGTTCAGTAGCAGATATTTGCTTCACTATCCTCTCCCGGCATGAGGAAATGCAGCCTTTTGGACCATAAAAACATCATTTTCAGAAAATAACGCAATAAATATGGGAAATGGAACTTTGATCCCATGGTTTACACATTATAAAAATTCCATACCGAATTTGAGCTCAAACTAATCATTCTATCTAAGTTAAACAAATCTCCCCAGCTAGAGACAGCTCAAAAACACCCTATTCCCATGACTTTCAACTACAGCATTTCTGAAGAATATGAGAACATAATTCCCATGATGGTTTCTACAGAAAATGATGGAATAATACTAATCATAATTTTATATTAATCATATAGCAAATTAATGGAGGTTTAACCTCTTATACAGCATAAACAAGACACCCGGCGAGGGTTTCCGGAAATATACATGCACAACAAGCAGCACTGCAGAAAATGACATAGTTTACTACAACACTATATTAAACATGACTGAATATGACATAAAATGGCTGAATAATACAGAAAATGGCCAAAGCCCCTTCTTATTAGATCTCCTGGAGGGAAATAAGCACCTCCTCCTCAAAGACTAGCACAAAATAACAATGTTTAACCTAGCAACAATGCCCCTGCAGAAAAAGATGTAGTTTCTAAATATGACTACGCTATAGATGTTGCTGGCTGAGTGGCCTTAAGCAAAATGATGAAATGGAGCTCAGATCCTTCCCTCTTTATCTCTTAAGCAAGCTGATCTAAAGAGAGGATGGAATTCCCGCACGGGAATTCTTTGCACTAAGCAGTGCAGTAACTCTGGCTAAACAACTGGAGCATGAAAATAGTCAGAAGACCAAAGATAGCTGATTTCATGAATGAATCCCTTTGATTCTATGCCTTCCTTTTAACTTTGGTGAGCCTCCTCACCCCGGACCCCACACAATGTTGAGGTGACTTCCTAGTGAAGCTTCCTCATTCAAAATTGCGCTGTCCTAGCTAGCTTCCCTCCTCTTTGTAACAACGTTGTTCACTTGGTCAACTGGAACCAATCCACCTGCAATGCCTCTTTTCACACTAAGGGATCTTCAATCCGGTTCTCATATGTGTGTCTAAGTTGATCCTTGTTCACATTGAGCTAGTTTACTTGAGTGTTTCTTCCTCCTCAAGAATGGATGTTGACTTAGTCAAACTTGACTATGTATCCATCTAATTTTCCCTTGTTCACACTTGGAAGTGTAAAACCATCTCTTAAGGTGATCTCCTTCCTTACTAAGGTGGAATTTATTCATATGTTATTATTCATGGGCCTTCTTTCCCATTTATTCCTCTCCTAGGTGAAAGCATCAAAATCTAATATTCCAATTTCCTTGTTTGAAAATTTTGGAATATTACATTCTCTCTTTGGTGAAACTTCTAGTGATGGTCTTTTATTGACCCTCACCAATGATTTTTTTGGTTACTTTAGGTGATGGTAAAAAAAAATTCGTCGCCATTGATCATTCCAATGAGTTTTTTATGACACTATGTGCATGTTACTATATTTTTTGTCAAAAGATAATGATTTAATACCATTGTTGTGGATTATTTTTAATTATGTGTCCAAGGCCATAAAGTGGTTAGAGTCATTCAATTTGTTAAGAGGTAATTAGTGTTTATCATTTCCCTCAAGCAATGAGAATATAGTTCTCCTATGAGTTAATACATGATTCATCTCTATTAGGTTTATTTTATAACAAATTACCTTTAGATAAGGTTCCACTAGTGTGTGTATAAATTATATTATTTAATACATAATTAGGCTTTGTCAATTCTATTAATGAGAGAGATCTAGCACGCCTCAACACTCTTGGAACTTATTAACATGCTTTGGAACACACTAACACTCCTTGGCACCTCACATGTCTAAGAAAATATTTGTACCTAGAACATATTTCCATGAATAGAACACCCAAGAACATGTTGGCATACCCTACCATAGCATAACACTCTCCTAGCATGTGTTGGAACTCCTTGTACTCCCTAGCATACCCTGAAACACTTTGGCATGCATTCACATACATGAGAACTTGGAACACATTGGAACTTGGCATGTATTGGAACCTATTATTAGTGTGCCTAGCATGCCCCTTTTGAAAAAGATAAAGTCCTGACTTATTAACACTCTTATGGGTTCATTTCCTTGCATTTTATCTTTTTTTTTTTTTTTTTTTCCTTGATACTCTATTGGCATACCCTGACACTCTACACATCCTAGCATGCCTTAGAATCTTGCATGTCTTGGCACTATTTAGTACATGTTAATACAAAATGGAACTCGCTAGCACACTTTGTCACTTCTTGACATGTCGTGATATTCCCTAGCATGCCTTACTAGTGCTTAACATACCTTGTCAGTCCCTCCTTGGCATGCTAGCTAGCACTCATTGACACTCCCTGGCACACCCTCGTATTCATTCGCTTCCATGCATTTTTACCTAGTGTTCCCTTGTGTTGCCCTAGTACTCCATAACGCTCCTAAGCATGCATTAGAACACTCTCTCACACTTTATCACTCTTTGACATGCCTTTCCACTTCATAACATGTGTATCACTCCCTAACACACATTGGCACTTGGCACATGTTGGTGCTTGGTAAGAATTAGAATGTATAGCAATGATTAAGATGCCTTGGTATGATTTGGCATGATTTAATATTAAATTTATTTTAGATCAATTATTGGAAAGTAGATGAGAAGTAATAGAGGATGATTTGGCACTTATAATGCACTAAGACTTGGAACTTGGCACCTGTTTCCACCTAGTGTGGGTGTGCCTAGTGTGCCCCTCCTCAAAAAGGTAAATTGATGACTTATTAACCCTCTTATGTGTTCATTTCCTTGTAGTTTAACTTGTTTCTCCTTTTTGTTGCCTTGATAGTCCCTGGCACATATTTTCACTCCCTTGCACATCTTGGCATGTCTTATCACTTGACATATCTTAGCATATTTGACATTCCTTCGAACTATATGGCACATGTTAGTATTCCCTAGCATTCCTTGGCACTCATGCCATCACAACTAGCCTTACATTTTTTCACTACTTTGGAACCGAATCAAGTACTTAGCAATTGTAGTTCATGTGACATTGACATGCTTCATCCACAACAACTTGACCAATTTCACCTACTACAAGTAGATTGTGCCTTGTTCACCTAAGAACTCCCTATACCTCATCTTAGGCCACTCATGTCCAAGTTGAAATTTTCCTACTTAAGAACTTACCAAGACAAGGATCAAATATAGCCATGGCCATAAAACAACTAAGAAAAAATATAGCCTACATAGGCAATATTTCACATGTATGTCTAGTTCGTATAAAAAATAGAGAATTAACTAAGAGTTTGTAAGAACCACAAGATACACAAGACACACAAGATATAAGTTGGCACAAGCTGAGTTCCCCAAAACTTATACAAAACAATGTACAATATGCATTTGGCTAAAATAGTTTAAAACATGAGCATTCGGCCAAATTATGCCACATGTCCTATAAAACTAATAGATAAAATAAAAATAGTGTTATGCCCAACAAAAAGTCTCCCTTTGTCTAAAATTGCTTTTTCGAGCCCCTTATCGCAATCATAGGCTTGCCTCATCCTATTATGAACATCTTCTAACACACTTCATCCTTGGCACACTTGAATTCAGTGACACTCCATAACACACACTCTTATTTTTTTAGTCCATGCATGTTGGTTTGAGGGGTCTTGATCGAGGTTCAGTTTTAAGTTTTTCCAACAAACCCTTATACTACTGGCCCTTTCAGCAATGGCCTGCTTGCGCAGGTCAAGATCTCACCCGAAGTAGTATGGGAGGGTGCTGGAACTAGGTTTATGCACCCTAAGAGAGAGAAAGTTAATTGAAGTGGGTCTTCTCAGATCTAACAGACCCGTGCTGGAGAAGCCCTAACCCGAAAACCCTTAACAGTATATCAGCGAGATATCTTCAGCAAAGCTCACAAATAATTAAATAGCATGTCAATAGAACAAAAACAACTAAACCTAACCAGATCTATGCATTCATCTTCCTTTACAGTATTGCATCCATGTGCGACTCAATAATCAACAATATGCATTAAACAGATATAGCTTTAGAAATAACACAGAGCACAGCCAATAATCATAACACAAAACACTTCAGCTATCTCAAAACAGTCTTCTCATTCATTAATATCCAAATCCAACTTACGGACTCTATCTACTAGCCCGCACACACATCCAGCGGGGTTCACACACAACAAGACTCAAGGTCTCCACACACACATCCAGCAGGAGCCCTTACCCAGACAATCAGCACATAAGATCCAAATGTTCGTATTCAAGCTTAATCCAAAACTTAGCGTACATCTGGACTCGATTTATCCATCTATTTATAATACATTAGCCTATGCTACTCTATGGTCTACAAACCGTGGTTTGTGGACACTTGGTCTACCCTTTGACCCATTACAATACACTGGGGGCTTTGACCTGCCCCAAAGCCCCTGTGGTAGACTAGATTATTACAAAATATTACAAATATGTTCCAAAATTTCCACTAGGTGAACCTACTCCAATATGCCCCCAACATAATCTTATGACTCGTCCCAAGTCACAGCGGCAGTGGGGTCTTCATCTTCTCCTAAAGCAGCTCAATAGTGGCAGAAAAAGGGGGCATGACACCTTCGCTCTGCGCGGCTAGATTTTGCATGATGTCAACCAAATTGTGTGAAGTTGGTCCTACAGTGACACTCTCCAGTGTCTGGTTCAACTACTTCACTTCCATGTCCAATTCCTATGATAGTTTGAGAGCTTCGTTAGCCGATGGCTTCAGGTGGTCTCTGAGGACCTGCTTCGGAACCATTTGTTGGCTTGAGGGGTCTTGACCCAGGTTCAGTTTTTAAGTTTTTCCAACAAACCCCTATACTACTGGCCCTAAGAGAGATAAAGTAAATTGAAGTGGGTCTTTTCAAATCTAACAGACCTGCACTATAGAATCCCTAACCCAGAAACCCTTAATAGTATATCAATGATATAGCTTCAGCGAAGCTCATAAATCATTAAATAGCATGTCAACAGAAGAAAAACAACTAAATCTAACAAGATCTATGCATTCATCTTCCTTTATAGTATTGCATCCACATGTGCCTAAATAATCAACAGTATGCAGTAAACATATATAGCTTTAGAAATAACATAGAGTGCAGCCAATAATCATAACACAAAACACTTCATCTATCTCAAAGCAATCTTCTCATTCATTAATATCTAGATCCAGCTTACATACTCTATATACTAGACCACGTACACAGCCAGTGGGTTCTGCACATAATAGGACTCAGGGTCTCCATGTACACAGCCAGTGGGAGCACTTACCCAGACAATTGACACAACAGATCCACAAGTTTGTATTCAAGCTTAATCCAAAAGTTAGCCTACGTTTAGACTCAATCTATCCATATATTTATAACATATTAGCCTACGCTACTCTATGGTCTGCAAACCATGTTTTGTGGACTCTTGGTCTACTCTTTGACCCATTAAAATACATTGGAGGCTTTGAACCACCCCAAATCCCTTGCGCTAGACTATATTATTACAAAATATTACAAAAATGTTCCAAAATTGCCGCTAGGGGACCCTTCTCCAATAGGCCACCAACACAATCTTGTGACTCGTCCCACATCACAACAATAGTGGGTTCTTCATCTTCTCCTGTATCATCTCGAAAATGGTGGAAAAATGTGGTAGGACACCTTCACTCTCTGCGATGTCAACTAAATTTTATGAATTTGGTCCTACGGTGACACTCTCTAGTGTCTTATTCAACTGCTTCACTGCCATGCCCAAGTCCTGTGATAGTTTGAGAGCTTTGTTAGCCCATGGCTTTAGGTGGTTGTTGAGGACCTCCTTTGGAACCATTTTTTGGCTTGAGGGGTCTTGACCTAGGTTCGGTTTTAAGGTTTACTAACAAAACCCTATACTACTGGCCCTTTCGGTAATGGCCTGCTTGCGTAGGTCAAGGTCTCACCTGAAGTAGTATGGGAGGTTGCTGGAACCAGGTTTCCGCACCCTAAGAGAGAGAAAGTTAATTGAAGTGGGTCTTATCCTATATAATAGACCAGCGCTGGAGAATCCCTAACCCAGAATCCCTTAACAATATATCAGCGAGATACCTTCAACGAAGCTCACAAATCATTAGATAGCATGTCAACATAAGCAAAAAAACGAAATTTAACCAGATCTATGCATTCATCCTCCTTTACAGTATCACATCCACGTGTGCCTCAATAATCAACAGCATGAAGTAAACAGATATAGCTTTGGAAATAACACAGAGTGCAGCGAATAATCATTACACAAAACACTTCGTCTATATCAAAACAATCTTCTCATTCATTAATATCTAGATCCATCTTACAGACTCTATATACTAGACCGCGCACACAGCTAGTGGGGTCTGCACACAACAGGACTCAGGGTCTCCACACACACAGCTAGTAGGAGCCCTTACCCAGAAAATCGACACGAAGGATCCACAAGTTCGTATTCAAGCTTAATCCAAAACTTAGCCTACATCTAGACTCGATTTATCCATATATTTATAGCATATTAGCCTGTGCTACTCTATGGTCTGCAAACCATGTTTTGCGGAATCTTGGTCTACCCTTTGACCCATTACAATAAATTGCGGGCTTTGACCCACCCTGAAACCCCTGCACTAGACTATATTATTACAAAATATTACAAAAATGTTCCAAAATTTCCGCTAGGGGACCCTGCTCCAACAATGCATTTTAACCTAGTTCTCCCTTGTGATGCCTCGACAGTCCTTAAAACTCCCCAACATGCGTTTAAATTGTCTGGCATGTGTTAGCATTAATTTTCATTCCTTGGCATGCCCTATCCCTCCTTAGATATCATGCCCTTAGAACTACCCTTAATTTGCAACTTGGGAACCCAACCAAGTCCTTGCTCGACTACAAGAGCTTGACCAATTTTTGCTTACTACAACTAGACTATGTTGTTGAATTGTGTAGCTTGAGAGGTACTCTATAAGCATAGTGAGATGGGTTTGTGTGATTTTGTTTAAAAAAGGATTTTTCGGCAAAGAACCCAAGCGAAAGGGGTTTTGGACCCAAGATGGGGTTTTAAATCTAAAAGAAAATTTAAAAGGAAAAATAATATTTTCTAATATCTAAGTGGATAAATTCCATAAGTTTTAGAGGGTTCTTAAGAGGCCTAGCTAGGAAAATATATTTGAGGCCTTAGTATGAAGACAAGAACATCAAGTGAGAAGGAGCTCATTTGATCAAGAAGGTTGGGATAGATGTAGTACTAAAGTAGGTCGAGTTAGAGGGATGAGTAAGGGTTGCTAAAGGGAGACCATGATCATACACAAAGAGAAATATCATCATGTGAAGGTTCACAAGAATGTCACATACCTTAATGGGTTCGAGATAGGGAGTAGCATGGCATATTGTTGGTTCTCTTATGGTAGATCAAGCTCAATAAAGGCAGCTCATGAGAATTTGGGCATGTGATTTCAGTGGTGTTTATGTGTGAAGGTTGCATCAAATTTTGAAATAGTAGAGATGGTTTACACCCTACCTTGTGGTGGTTAGTAGGCTTCAAGGTCTATGATAAAGACCAACATAAATGGAGGAGGGCATACACTAGAATTTAGGGCCAGAACAAATGTAGCCGTAGGTGTAATATTGACTGAGGTAACCATAGTTTGAGGATTGTAGATATCTAAAGTTCAGGTCAAGATTCAATCAAATAAATTCCCAGAATCCATGGGTCCATATGAGCTAGGCTGATTCTCTTATGGAGGAAAGAGTTTTTATTTTTTCTATGGGTGGATAGGGTTTTCTCTAAAGCAATTAGAATAGAAGTATAATGCCCTAGTTAGGGAGGTTTCCTAGCATGTTCAGTCCATAAGGTATGCCCCTAAGAAAGTGACAAATATGTGTAGAAGAAGAGGGGTCTTGACCCTTAGAGAGAGGTTTATCTCTGCAATATATACCAAAAATTTGGAAGATGGTTTGTAGAAGTATGTGCAGATATAGCAATTACAAAGGAAGGTGGAACTTGAGAAGAAGATTGAGTAGAAGAAATGTACCATATGAGGAATGGATTGACATGAAGAGGAGTTGATTTTGGTGGATTTTACATAGAGTTTTGGACAAAGATCTAAAGAAACCTATAAAAAATTAGTCAATGTACTGTTAGTGGATGGTTTTTGACCCTAGTTCAAGCATCTACAAATTTTTATAAGGATGATGAGAGGAGTAGTTAATATTTTTTCATAGATTGGACAACAAAGAAATTGGTACACAAGAATAGTGATTTTGAGAGGACTCAAAACACTATTAGGTGGAAAATTTGAAGATCCCTAGATGAGGGCAATGTTGTGGGCACTAGATCAGTAAAATAATTGACTATGTTTGGGAAACTTGATGGCATTCCAAGTACAGTTGGAGGTTTGTTAGGTGACTGTCAAAGAAGATCCCTAAGTCTTGTGCTTGTGAAGGAAAACAGGATGGGTAGAAGTGTAGGTGTATTGGGCCTAAGAAAATGCATACTTTGAAGGAATAAAGTAGCATTCAAGTGGGCTATCCAACTAGCCCTAGTTCACTGTATTGTAGAGGATTGAGTCAATGAGAAGAAGGGAAATTTAATGTCCCTTTTTTAGAAACATTGTCAAATGACAATGGAAATTTATTCCAGAGATGGACTGAAGGGGAATTTACTGGATTTGTCACCTTCATAGAGAAGGATGAGCTCCAGAGGATTCTTGGCCCACTATCAGACTCTGTATATAGAGTATTGTCAAGGGACAATATCCCCAAGAGGGAAACACAACAAGATTGGGAATCTCTTAAGATAACCCAACAATGCAGCAACAACAATATAAAGACATAAACCGGAAATAGCAGTGAATAAACATCATGCCAAAATGTATGAAACCCTTGAGCCATTTTATTATGAGATAATAGTGGCAAATGATAAAATGAATGATATAAGAATAAGGCTAGAAGCCTTCCATGAAAATACATGCCAAAATACAAAATGCTGCTCCATAGCAAAATGCCCATGAATAGGGACTGCGCAGTCATAGAAGGGAGACTGCTGTACTGAGTGAAAACACAACATGGATCTGCATATACATGGCTCATATATCATTGGGAGAGAATATCTAAGCTCCCACTCACTACCTTGTTGGAAATGTTGTCATTAATGGCAAAGGAGATGGCAAAGGAGGAGCACCTGAAACAATAGAGGCAGTAGAGGCAGATGAAACAGAGGAATTGAAGCAGAAGCAACAGAGGAATTAGAGACAGATCAATGCAGTTGAAAGGGCCTGAAGGAGTTTGATTGAACATGTTATGAAGAGTGGAATGTTGGGAGGTATTAAACATTTGATTGTGGAAAGGCCATCCCATTGAAGATCAGGCCAGAGACAGAGATTCTGTAGGTAAATTCATCTTTATGAAAGAATTTGCTTTGAAATTGGATGCGAGATGTGCCCTGTTTGCTTTAGTTCTATAAAAATATACTTGGTTTGAAAAGTACATACTATGCTCTGGGACAAGGCTCTATACATAGGAGAGGAATCGATATTAAATAATATTGATATTGTATCTGTTGATTGAATCGGTTAAAAGAAAGAATTGAGGGTTTGATCTGTCATTTGATTCTCTGTAATTGAAGGAGTTAACTGACCAGTAGTAACCTCAGATCAGGATTGAAAGAAGAGTTAATAGTAAGCAGGTATCCGCACATCGGATTGTTATATACTATTTAACATTGTGGTTAATATGTTGTCATTTGGAGGGTCGATAGTGCAGAGTTAGAGGTTAAGGAAGAAGTGATGGTCTGGTCACATTAAGGGCACAGTGAGTTATTTAACCTCTGCGTGAGCTGCAGATGAAGTGATGTGAATGCTAAGACAAAGCAAGGGCGGAGTTTATATTAACAAAGGCCTTGAACTGTATGAAAAAGAAGAAGACATATTGGGATCGTGAACAAATGAAGGAAGGAACGGAACCTTGAGCACAACTGAATGGAACCACGAGCGCTGTGAACAGTGACAGCGAGTTTGCGAAACCAACCCCACCCATATCGCACTGCCTTTGTACGGTAAGCTGTATTTCCAATTCAAACGCGATCAATGCCATAGGCTGGCATGTGGCCTTAAGTGGTTTGGAGATACCACTCTCATCGCGAGTTAAAAGCCCATGCATCTAAGTCACGCGAGATTTGATTGAGGACATCAGATCATCTGAAGCAGTGCGACGTGCTGTCCGCCGTCGGATGAGATGGGTAGGTTAACACTGGGACCCAGTTTCATCGCATGGGTTTAAGAACTACATTTCGTGCAAGTATGTAACGCGATTACCGTTGGATTGGTTGTATGGAGCGCAAGAGCAGGTGAATCATTGGATCCAAGCGGAGTTGTGTACACGTTAAGCAAGATATGTTGCTGTGGGCCCAGATGCTTTGTAACATGATGTGTTGGTTTGTTTGGAAGCCAAAAGTTAATAATCTATGACAAAATCCTAGGTTATGTGAATATATATATAGAATGTTGATGTGCCAAGGGTTAAAGCCATGGTTGAAGATTGACTTAGGCTTATGTATATATATGATTCAAAGGGTAAGCTTGGAACGTATATATATATATATATATATATATATATATATATATATATATATATATATGTATGTATGTATATATATATATATATATATATATATGTATATATATATATGTGTGTGTGTGTGTGTGTGTGTGTGTGTGTGTGTGTGAACTACTCTATAGCTTGGGTATAATAAAACCAAAGACTTATACTGTGGGACCCTCACCAATTGCATCGGAGAAAAGTTGACGACGGAATAGGTTAACAAAAATTGCAATTGCGATGAAAGTCTGGACCCGATGGGTTTATAAACCATGATTGATATGTGTTTGAGTTGCTGCATAACAGTAAATCATCGGAATCAGAGCATCGAAACATCATAACATCAGATAATCTTAAATCAGTGAACAGTGAATCATCGCATCAGAGCATCGAAGCATCGGAGCATTAGAACTCACAACTAAAAGTTGCGATTGCGATTAATCGCAATCGGAGTGATCGCATCGCATCAAAGAATGATGCAAGCTTGGAAAGTGGGCCCGAAAAGGGAATTTTATGTATTAAAATGATTCATTATTGTTACATTTCCAAGAGGTATCAAAGTTAAATAAAGCGGCAGCTTGTATCTTAAAACTCTGTATAATTATGCCGAGAGTTGAAATTGCGTTATATATAAAAAGCGCTTGAATTATAATTCTAAAGTCGAAGATTTTTTGTGGTGTCTCATAGCAAGTGAGTTGAGGACACAATAGGTGTTAAAGCTTCAGGGCCAATGTGTGAAAGCCGTGAACACATATTGAACGATTCAATGATTGATTAGCCATTGGGTTATGGTTTCTAAGGTTCAAATATCAAAATAATAATGCCAAGAATGAACATTAATTTCTTGAAATAATAGAAGGAGAGAACCTTGCATAGAGGGCATATATTGGGTTTATAACCATGGCGATATTAAAGCCTCCGCATTCAGTTATTTAAACTTCCAGTAAAGGAAACCAAAGCATTGGAATTTGCCCAGATTTAAAGTCAGCAGTTATATATATTGTAACGCAACTATATATATACAACAGACACACAATCACGGTGAACAGGAATATGCACAGGAATGAATTTGACAGGTATACAAGCACAGAAAACTGGAAAATATGAAGAAGACAATGAGCAGAAGAAGGCAGAACAGTTACCTGACAGCAGCAGAAAACGAAAAGCCAAAAAATGGGCTGAGTAAAATTGTCTTTATGTAACTGAAAATGTGAATGTAAATGTTGTAATTGATTTTTATTGTTTGTGATACATTGGAAAGTCTCCAGAAGAAAACAAAATCCCATTGTAATATTAAAATTAGCACCTACAGTTATATTTTTCTGAGTGAGCTGAAAAGAAATGAGAAGGCAGAAGACCAAGAGGTATGACTATCCATTTCAAATTCCTAGAGGAAAACAAACAGTCATAAAGAATTCTCTATAAGTAATATCATCTGGATATGCATAGAGGGTTTAGAGAGGTTGGAGAATGTGGAATTGAGGCAGAAAAGATAAGAAGAAGGAGGAGCAGAACGAGATGTTGTGAAAAGTTAGAGAATGCAGAAATGAAGCAGTGAGGCAGAGAAGAAGGAGGAGCTGAGCAGAGAAGAAGGAGGAACTGATAGTGAATCTGAGAATAAGCAGAGATGATGCAGGGCAGATATGAGGACTGATGGATAGCAAAAGAGAAGGTACAAAACAGAGATGATATCCAAGGTAAATCAGCAAGTGTTTTTATTTTTAAAGAGTAAGGAAGTTGGAGCTTCCCTATCAAGTTGTAGCTTGATAAATGTAAGTTGTAGCTGACTGAGGTTGGAGCCTCTTGTAGGTTGGTGCCTACAGAAAATAGATGGGATTTTGGGCTTCCACATCAAGTTGTAGCTTGATAAAATGTCAGTTGTAGCTGACTAAGGTTGGACCCTCCTGTAGGTAGGTGCCTACAGAATGAAGGGAGTTGGAGCTTCCTTGCAAGTTTTAGCTTGCAGAATTGAGGTAGGAGCCTCCTGTAGGTCGGTGCCTACAGAAAATCAGTGGTGAGAGGGAGTTGGAGCTTTCCTTTGCATCACAACAATAATAAGATGTGGTTTTCTCTCTTTATGGGTTTCCACTTATATTTGGTGTCTCTCTACATGATGTCTATGTGTTGATGTGGTTTATCTAATCTGCTTAATACTTGTTACTCACATATTAAGACTATTGTTACATTAACAAATCTGCTTGATACTTGCTGCTCACAAATTAAGATTGCTCACATATTAATTTGATCATGAAATGAAGGTGTAAATAAGTTTTAAGGGAAAAGTTTTAAAAATTCCATGTATGTGTTAAAATGATTCACCCCCCCCTCTCAGTTTAACTAAGGGTTCAACATACCTCAAGTCAATCCTAGAAGGATTGGCTCAAATATGCAAAAATACTGAAATGTCGGAGTTGCTAGGTAGTTGCAGCAACTCAATACATGGAATGGAATGGAGAAGGCTGAATGGATGAAGCTGATGAAGAACCCTTCTCCTTTGGAAATCTAAAGTGCAAGGCTGATCCCTACACCAAAGATCTCACCCTTTGAAATACCTGCAAAACCCTCACTGTAAATGTGCTCCAGCTAGAACACAGTCTATGAGAGTATCTGCACTATGAATTATGGGAATGGTTGGCCTCCTACCAATGATAGTTGATTATGCTCAGAAAAAATCCACACTAACCTCCCGGAAGTAGAGAACTTCCCTCCTCTGAAAGATCATCTAGAAATGGTGTTGCGGGAAACCTCCAGCAACACCCAGCTACACTGCACAAGAATATGCTATAGACACTGCGCTGATGGAGATGGCTGATGTTATGGCCTAAATGCTGGAATATGGAGGATGAGTGCAATCCTTCATGAGCTACTCAAGAAGGAGAGGAAATCCTAAACAGGACTCCCTCGTGCCCGAGGGCACTGCAGCTCTGTTGAACAACAAGAAGCAGCAATCTGTCTCAATAGACAAAAAATCAATGATCTAAGATAATCTCAATGGGTTGCTTTTCTCCTCTTTTAAACACTATGAATTCTCCTCCTTCCTTCCTCTAGAATTTTCCTCCTCCATGGAATATTCCTGCACTAAAACTGCGTTGTCCCACCTAGTGCTTGCCAACTCATGCCAACATAGTTTGACTTGGTCAATTAGGCCTTGTCCATTTGCATTTTAACCTCTTTCACACATGAGGGTGTGAAATCCATCTCCATGATGATCCCTTTTCACACTGTAAGGGATTTTATTCCTGTTTATTACATAAATAGGTCACTTTACCCATTTTTATTCAATAAAATAAAAATGTGCAACTATAATGTTCCATTTTAGCTTGAGGCTAAAATTGGGGACATTACAGTCCTCCCCTCCCACATGTTTCTTGTCCTCAAGCAACTGCATAGAGAGAAAAAAAATTCCTCCTCTTTCTTCTCTTGTGTCCCCCTCATCCATGGTCCCACCACTGCTCAAATATGCTGCAATAAATCTGCCCTCCAATGCTCTCTCCCAAATATGCAAACTGAAAATGATGCTCCTCATGGAAAGATAGAAGGTGTAGTGGAATCCTTCCTGTTGTAATGTGGCCTCCTTAAGGTAGGATTGATGATATGCATGGGATAATGCTGCTCCCAATGATGATCCTCTCATCCATGCTATCATCCAATGAAAATCTAAACCCCTAGTTTCTGTAATGTGTTGGGGCTGAATGGAGATTGTGCTTGTGTTGCTCAAGGTGGCCCTCTCTCCATTTGAAGTGTGCATGGAGCTGCCTCTGTCCTTGGGCTGAAATGTATGGCCTCTAAGAATGGCCCAAGCTACCCCATCAAGAAAATCAGCCATGAGTTGCCTCCTCAAATCCTCCAAGTGGTTTCTCCCACAAGAAGAGACAAGTAGTAATGTAGCAATCATGGTTTGCCCATGGTATCTCCTGCAACATAAATCATGTATAATGGGGAGAATCATGCTCCCAATGGGTTGTACATACAATACTCTCCAAATAATGCTCCTCAAAAGACATACAACATCATAAATACATAAGGAGCAATATGCAATAGAAACAAGTTGTCAATATGACAACCAGAGAGTGGTTCCAAATCCCACTCATGGAACCTGCGCAGTGCCTCCTTGGACTGCCTCAAAATCAAAAGTAACAAGTGCTTAACTAGCCACTTGGTTGCTTCCACCACATCTCCTCATAAGATGAAATCACAATTTGGTGCCAATGGTGCACACCAAGAATTATGTGGCTTCCCCCAAAACCATCACAAAAATAGCCAAAATCAAGGCTACTGGTAGCTGCAAGTACATCATAACAAATGCAAGAAGGGATGATCCTCCTTGATCAATATGCTGCTCATAGAAAATAAAGAGGTACATAATGTGAAATTATACCTTCTCTACCATGTACTTGAGACCTTGAGCTGAAATGGCTCATCATGAATGCTCTCCCTCTTCTCCAATGAGTAAGGGGAATGGTTGTGCCAACCTCTCTGAAATCAACCGGGCTATGCATCTATCCACATGCTGATGAAGATCATGATGAATGCCCTCCATATGAACTCCTCTAGCCAATCAAAGTATGCATCCAAGTGCATAGCTAGGAAGCCCTCTTATGTTGCATGCAAATAATTTCTCCTTGAGACTAGAAACTCTAGCCAAGAAGAGTCTGCCATGATGATAGATGCTCATATCATCCACTAAGTGTCCTCCATCACCATCAAGGCCATCCAAGAATCATGCATGCACCAAGATCCTGGGACCTCTCAACCAAAAGCTGAGTCCTCCAACATGGATCAATCCTCCATATAGACAGTGTTCTAATCTGCAATAAAGTGCTCCCATCACGCTGCTGCCTACTACCTTGAAATCCCCTCATGCCAAATTCATCCTCCAAGTTGCTTCCATGCCATCATGCAGCTGCTCATGCTCAAAAGAAATGAATATCTCTGAAAATAAGCCTCCCATAAGAGACTATCACCTCTAAAGAATCTCCTGATCCTGGGTAATGTAAGCATGAGTGGCCTCCCTCTACTCCAATGCATGAAAGAGTCCTTCCTAAAAGGAAGTACCATCTCGCTCACCAAATCTATGGAGCAGTCAACCTGCATCATGAAGATGCAATCCTCTATCCTTGCAGCAACATCTTCTAGCGCAGTATGACTGATGAGAGTGGGTGATGCTAAAAATGAGAGAGTGTCTCCCTCCTCCTTGAGTCTACCCCAAACTCTCTGCGTTGTACTGAAATCTCCCAAGGTTTACACCCTCCTGAAATCAAGGTGTGAGGCCCCAAATGTGGAGCATCCAACCTCCTTTGTTGATCTAGTGGTCTCCTTGGTGCAATGTCTCCATGCAGTGAGACACCATCATCAAGAGATGACTGAATATATGAATGGAGAAAACCCTCCATGCTTCCACTGTGCAATCCAATCATCCTCTTAGGTGCATCAACCTCATAAAATATACAGGGTGTGTTATCCTCATCACATGATGTTGATCATCCTCCCTATCTCTTCCTTCTATCTCCATAGCTCTGCACCCTACCAACAATGGCACAAATGTATCATGAGTTGTGCCTTGATCTCTACATGGGAGATCCTAGGGAATTTCTTGAAAAGACACAATAATCCCTATATGTGGAGCAAGAGCTCCTCTTACCTCTGCATGAGGCACTGGATCAACTCTAGCTATATCAGCGCAGTTGCCCTCGTCCTCATCAATGTGTAGGGGAAACTTCTCCAAAATATAATCTCCTTTTGTAAAAGAGACCTCCATGCTCTATTGTGCAAGAATATGAGATGGATACCTTGCCTCCAACAAGGTGTGATGCAAGATGTCAGCCCTCTCAACAATGTTCTAAAGTGGATCTGAGTTTATGTTTCCTTCCCTTACATGCAAAGTATTGGTTTGTTCCTCTGCATGTGTTTCAGATTTCCTCCTAGCAAATCTTTCCATCATTGCTTCAATGGATCTGAAATAGAAATAAGTATTTGCATCCTCCAAAGAACATGACTCAAATATCCACCATGCATAGGGTTTACCTCTCAAGTGCAGCGCTGCAAATCTAATAGCATCTTCTTTGGAAACTTTGTGCTGCTGCAACATGGTCTTCAATTCCTCTACCCATGCTTTGGCTGAACATGTAGGTGAACCTCTGAAAGTAGATAGAATAAATCTATTTTGTTGTTGGCTCTTCTTCACCTTAGACTTGCAACAATCCATGAAGTGAGATGATCTCTGAATGCCAGAGTTTGAGACTCATACTCCCTCTGAAAATCTTCAAGAGTTTTCCTCTTGATCACCTCTCCTTATTTTCCCATCTCTTCCATGACAAGCTGCACATGTGACTGCGCTATGCATCAAAGGATGTGACTGCATGTTCACACTCCTCATCAGAAACCCTAGATTTTGTTTCTGTTCCAAAGCCTTGTGGATATTCTTCAAATCTCTCCCTTTTCTTTTGCTTGGGGCTCCCATGAAAGCCCTAGATGGATTTAGGGAGAAGCTTGGCTAGCTCATCTCTTTTTCTTTCTGATTCTTCTCCAAAAAGTGGAGTCTTCCTCATATTCTTAGATGGCATCTTGGCGAAGTTCCACAGGCTGAGCCAAGATTATGCTTTGATACCACTGTAATGTCCCTTTTTCAGAAACATTGTCAAATGACAATGGAAATCTATTCCAAAGATGGACTGAAGGGGAATTTACTGGATTTTTCACCTTCATAGAGAAGGATGAGCTCCAGAGGTTTCCTGGCCCACTATCAGACTCTGTCTATAGAGTATTGTCAAGGGACAATATCCCCAAGAGGGAAACACAACAAGATTGGGAATCTCTTAAGATAACCCAACAATGAAACTACAACGATATAAAGACATAAACAGGAAATAGCAATGAATAAACATCATGCCAAAATGTATGAAAACCTTGAGCCATTTTATTACGAGATAAGAGCAGCAAATTATACAATGAATTTTATAAGAATAAGGCTAGAATCCTTCCATGAAAATACGTGCCAAAATACAAAATGTTGCTCCATAGCAGAATGCCCATGAATAGGGACTACGCAGTCATAGAAGGGAGACTGTTGTACTAACTGAAAACACAACATGGATCTTCATATACATGGCTCATATATCATTGGGAGAGAAGATCTAAGCACCCAATCACTACCTCAAGTCAATCCTAGAAGGATTGGCTCAAATATGCAAAACTGCTGAAATGCCAGAGTTGCTGGGTAGCTGCAGCAACTCAATACATGGAATGGAATGGAGAAGGCTGAATGGCTGAAGCTGATGAAGAACCCTTCTCCTTTGGAAATCTAAAGTGCAAGGCTGATCCCTACTCCAAATATCTCATCCTCTGAAATACCTACAAAACCCTCACTGCAAATGTTCTCTAGCTAGAACACAGTCTATGAGAGCATCTGCGTTGTGACTAATGGGAATGGTTGGCCTCCTGCCAATGATAGTGGATTATGCTTAAAAACCATCCACACTAACCTCCCAGAAGTAGAGAAATTCCCTCCTCTTAAAGATCAGCTAGAAATGGTGTTGTGGGAAACCTCCAGCAACACCCAGCTACACTGCGCAAGAATCTGCTATAGACATTGTGCTGATGAAGATGGCTGATGCTATGGCCTGAATGCCGGAATATGGAGGATGAGTGCAATCCTTCATGAGCTACTCAAGAAGGAGAGGAAATTTTAAACTGGACTCCCTCGTGCTCGAGGGCACTGCAGTTCTACTGAACAGCAAGAGGCAGCAATTTGTATCAATAGACAAATAATCAAATGATCTAAGATAATCTCAATGGGCTACTTTGCTCCTCTTTTAAAAACTACGAAGTCTCCTCCTTCCTTCCTCTAGAATTTTCCTCCTCCATGGAATATTCCTCCACTAAAACTGCGTTGTCCCACCTAGTGCTTGCCAACTCATGCCAACGTAGTTTGACTTGGTCAATTAGGCCTTGTCCATTTGCATTTTAACCTTTTTCACACATGAGGGTGTGAAATCCATCTCCATGATGATCCCTTTTCACACTGTAAGTGATTTTATTCCTGTTTATTACTTAAATGGGTCACTTTACCCATTTTTATTCAACAAAATAAAAATGTGCAACTATAATGTTCCACTTTAGCTTGAGGCTAAAATTGGGGACATTACAGGAAACCTCCATAGCCATAGATTTTTCATCTTGGAGCAGGAGTATGGAAAAAGTGGCCATACAAAATAATTGGTCACAAACATGTTGAAATTAAACAAGAAGATTCAGCGCCCATGCCAAGTTCATTAAGCACCTAGTTGCATTCAGCACCCAGACTAGGGTGGGGCCCACAATGTTATTTTTGGGTGCATGTTTACTTTTATTATCCCTTAATTAATATGGACATTAAACTATAATCTATTCTCAATGTGGACTTGAATGAGTTAACTGAAAGTGATAAATTCAGTTAGCTAGTGGATTTTGAGTTAGAGGTTGTTGGTGAGGCATGCAGAGTAATTCTAGTTGTAACATAGTTTGAAGTGCAGTGGTGCATGAGTTGGTGCAAGTTGTAAACAATTTAGCTCATTTAAGTGAGTTAAACTCAGTTGTGCTAGTTCTAACTGAAGATACACTAATAAGAGATCTAGTTAATTAAATATTAATTAATTCACAATCAGTGATCTCAAATGCAACTAAGAATTTACTACTATTAGTTTCATGCATGTCAGATCCAATGGAGACCCAGTTGAGTTCTAGGTGAAAGGGAAGTTGACTATCAGTTGTAGGATTATTAGCTTGCACACATGCAGGAAAACACCCATTAGAGTTCCCATGATACTTGCGCAATCAAGGCAAGCAAGAATTCCTATCTTTTAGGGATATTTACCATCAGGGATTGCACAAGAAAGTATTGGAAATAATGAGAGGGGGGGTGAATTAGTATTCCTTTCAATTAGTATTATTATTAATATTTCAGAGCATTATTTAATCTTCAATTATTATCGGTGTTTGTACAATGATAGCAGAAAACAAAAGGAACACAAATGCACACAGTTTTTAAGGTGGAAAACCTCTCTAGGACAAAAACCACCTAAATGCTTTTCTAATAATTCTTTAATATTCAACTCCAATTGAAAATAAAGCTCCAACTTCCTAGAATCTAGAAAACCATTCTTCTCCAACTCCCATTGGATGGACGCTCCAACGCCCGAGATTCTTCAGTAGTCAACTGAATGGATGCCCCAACACCCAATGATATAAAACTCACCCTAGCACCACGCTACCACCCTAAATTTTTCACAGGCTTGAACTTTTTGGTGACTTCATGCACCACCCTACCACCACCATACCACCCTATAGAAGAAAAAAACAAGAATGGACTCTCGTACTAGAGAAAATGGTCCACTTTACAATGATATAGAATGATGTAGAATAAGACGACAAACTAGACCATAACCCCAACTATGACACAACCACCTAATAATGATCATAGACCACTTGACACTTCCTCTTCAACTCTTGGCAGATAGACACTTGTACAATTTTTACAATGATGCATTTACAATGACTTAGTACAATGATACCATTACAAAGACTGTATGCAGTGCTGCCCACTTGCAGACTTCATGTGGTGAAATTCTTGCTACTATTCTACACCTTGATTTTTGCTCTTTTCATTCTACCCTCTTTTGCACCTTTCTTTTCTTTACTTCCCTAGAAAGTCTTGTCCATTGCAGCCCTTGACAACACATGATCTAGATTTTTCTTGCCTTCTAGGAGCTCGATATTGAACTTGGTGTGTATTTGTTATTTAAAATCCCCAATATGTGATTTTCGGTCCTGTAGTAGTCCTCAGAGTCTAATTTCTAATGCCATAGTTCTGACCCAATTTGGATTCTTCAAGGGAGAGTTATGCCCAATCTCTCACAATGCCCTAATTATGGACTGGTTCAGTAGAGCGAACTTGTATGTTATTCCATGTGTCATTTTTTCTTCATTCAGCTCTGAAATTGATGCAACAAAAACTAAAGTTCGTTTAATATCTACCACTTATTACAAAATTCCAACCCGATACTCAGAGAGATATTTATGACGATTTTCCCAAGGTCACTTCTTTGAGATGAAATTCAGGATCCTGCAAAAACACTGACTTCCACAGATCATATCTCCAAAAATATTGTGCACATTGATCTTAAATTTTTACAGGAGATTCCTTGGGATTTTTTCTTCATCTCATTAATATTTCATCTTCTAAACCTTCATAGAAAAAAAATTATAGTGCAAATTCCACGATGACCTGTTTCAGGTAGCGAAATCCATGCATGAAGAGTATATGAGGATCACAATTTATATAAATGCTTAGGTTGAGAGGGACTTCAACAAGTGAACGTGGGAGGGAATTTAGGAGCTTAAAAATGATTAATTATTGACTTTTCAATGACCCATGCCACAGCCCCATCATGTTTTAGCCCACCAACTAGGGTTACAAACTTCAAACATGAATATCTCTCAAACCGTGAAGAATTACATGGCATGCCATATATCAACGAAAACATCTCGACAAGTAGAAACCATCAAAAATATTCTTGACCTAGGATATAGTAATTTGGTAGGTATAAATTCCCATGCAAGATCTGGGTAGCCCCTGGTGCTGCTTGGGTTGACATCAATGACAACCACTGATAAACAATCTCCCCCTTTAGCATTGATGGCAACACAAGTACTCCCCTGCAATCATGACATGCTAGGTCCCTATATTACTAGTTTAGTCCCTTATTTTTATTAGTGTAGCCCCCTTATTTTTATTGTTGTACCCCAGTAACCCAAATATTGTTATTGTTGTTCCCTTACATTGTTATTGTTAGGTTGGCTAGGATTATATTGTGGGCCCATGGACTCCTATATATAGAAGGAGGTTTTGGTAATTTGTATCATCCAAGAATTGTTCATTTATATAATGTATTGGAGGTTTCCCCCTCGAAGTGGCTGATTTCTAAGGCGTTGATCTCTCTTTTCATCTATTTTTTGGAGCTGATTTCACAACGTTTGGTATCAGAGCTTTGGATTCTAGGGTTTCGCTGCTCCAAATAGGTCATCGTGGAATTTTCGTAATAATTTTTTTCCAAGAAGGTTCAGAAGCTGAAATCTTGAGGAACCTCTTGTAAACATTTCATATCTTGGTTCGCAATATTTTCAGAGATATGATCTGGGGAAGTTAGGTTTTTTTCAGGGTCCCAAATTTCAACTAAAATAGGTCATTATAGAATTTTCACTATAAATTTTTGGATACGAAGTTTCAGAAGCTAAAAATTTTACAGTGAAGCTGAAATCCTGAGGAAACTCATGTAAAAATTTCAGATCTTATTTTGCAATATTTTTGGAGATATGATGTGTGGAATTCAGGATTGTTTCAAGCTCCCGAATTTCATCTCAAAGAGGTGACCATGGGAAAAACATCATAAATCTCTCTCTGAGTGTCGGATTGGGATTCTGTAAAAATTTTCCACAAATACACAGACTGTAAGTTTCAGTATATCAATTTCAGAGCCAAAGGAGGAAACAGTGACATGTGGCAAGTCGTACAAGTTATCTCTACTGAACCAGTCCATAATTAGGTCATCGTGGAAGATTGGGAATAACTTTTCCTTGAAGAATCCAAATCAAGTCAGAACTACGACATTCCAAAGAAGATTCAGAGGGATACTTCAAGGCCGAATTTTAGAATTTGAAGATCCAAAATCACAGAGATAATTCAGTTTCAATATTGAGCTCCTCAAAAGCAAGAAAAAGGTGTGTATTTTTTTCGAATTACATAAGTCTCGCTTGAAAAAAAAATTAGTTTAAATTTATTCCAAGGGCATATTGAAGAATAAATATCCATATTGGGTTCTAAAATTCACCCTAAAAAGAATTCAACACCCATTAAGCCTTCATAAGGCTTTACTATGACTAATGAAGATGAAGAAACACAACATGAGATATCAAAATTACAAGAGCAAGTGCACCAAATTTTGCTATCACAAAGAGCAACAAAAAATGAAATGGAAGCTTTGAAGAAAGGCGTGGAAACTAAGATGGATGGTTTGAAGAAAGGCGTGGAAGTTAAGATGAATGGTTTGGAAGCTAAGATGGATGGAATGGAAGTGGGCATGGAAGCTAAGATGGATGACATGGAAGCTAAGATCGATGAAAAATTGAAAGACAACATGGAAAACATGAAGAATGATCTAAAAGTAGACATCGAAGGTTTGGAAAAGTTGATACAAGAAATGTTTCCTAATGGTGAAAATATAGTAGAGGAAACTCATTATGAGAACAAAATAAATGTTAATCGTGATTTCATAAACTCTAATGTTGGATGGAAGAACCGCCATATTCCAAATATGGATATGAGGAAGTTTGATGGAAAGGATCTCATAACATGGATACTACATATAGATCAATATTTTGATCTCAATAATGTGAAAAACACACAAAAGGTATGCATTGTAACTTTACATTTAGAACAAATTACATTTGTATGGTATCGATGGCTTTGTAAAAATATTGTCACTTGGTCAATTTTTACAGAGGAAATGATAGCACATTATGAGGATACAAAAAGCAACACCTTCTTTAGCCAATTGATAAATCTCAAACAAAAGGGTTCAGTGGTGGAGCACATTGAGGACTTCCAAAAATTGAATATAAGGGTAACTGATATTCCAGAGGAACACACGATTGATGTATTCATAGGGACTTTAAAGGATAACATCCAACATGAAGTTTTCATTTGGGAACCTGATTCATTGGAAACAACATTTAGGTTGGCAAGAAAAATTGAATGTAAAATTATGGTGACAAGGAAGCCTACCACTCACATATATAAAGATGGAAGTGTTACTACTCCTAGACTTCCACAACCTACAATGTTGACACCACAACAATTGGAAGAAAAAAAGAGAAAAAGGGGTTTGCTATAGTTGTGATAGAAAATACACTAAATGTCATAAGTGTGTTGAGAGGAAATTATTTTACATATATTGTGAAGAGGAAGAAGAAAATGAACAAGAATCTTCAAAACAAGAGGATATACACCAGGAACCAACCCTAGAAGAGGAAGAAATGAGTCCGACCATATCGTGTAATGCATTGGCAGGAATTACCAGTCCTCAAACTCTCAAGATAGAAGGACATATCAAGAAGAAAAAGGTAATATTGTTGATTGATTCGAGTAGTACCCATAATTTTATTCATTGTAAGGTGGCCAAGGAATTGAATTTTTTCCTATACCCAGCACCAGAATGTCAAGTGATGGTTGCAAATGGAGGAACTATAAATTTCTCTGGAAAATGCCATAATATCAACCTAAGCATGGGGGAATATGTATTGAATAGTCCAATGCTTTCCATTCCTATGGGAGGTGTTGTTGTTGTACTAGGAGTACAATGGTTACAATCTTTGGGGACTGTAGCTTTTAATTTTCAAGAACTTTTCTTGAAATATTTTTCAGAAGGAAAGGAAGTCTAATTATGGGGTATCACAGGGAAGCCGGGAAAGATAATAAGCTCTAATGTCATGATGAAGCTTCTGAAGAAAGAACAATGAGGCGTAATTGCACAATTATGCTCACTAGAAGTTCCAACATCACAATCATATATTTCTGTAGATCTCCAAAAAGCCTTGGAAAATCATTCCAAGGTGTTTGAAACTCCCAAATCACTCCCACCTATTTGTGATCATGATCATGCTATTAATTTGATTCCAGGAAGTGTTCCTCCAAACATCAGGCCTTATAGATATCCTTATGTTCAAAAGAGCGAAATTGAATGTATGATTGCAGAAATTTTAGAGGCTAGTATAATTCAACCTAATCAAAGTTCTTTCTCTGCTCCAGTAGTATTAATGCATAAGAAGGATGGATCATGGCACATGTGTCCAGATTATAGGGAGCTCAATAATCTCACCATTAAATATAAATTTCCCACTCCTATGATTGATGAATTATTTGATGAATTACATGGACCAATTTATTTTACCAATTTGGATCTTCGTTTAGGATATCATCAAATTAGAATGAAGATTGAAGATATTCCAAAAATAACATTTCGAACCCTTGAGAGTCATTATGAATTTTTGGTCATGCCTTTTGGCCTTTCCAATGCACCTTCTACATTTCAAGGGTTGATGAATTCCATTTTCAAACCCTTCCTTAGAAAAATTGTGCTAGTATTTTTTGATGATATACTAATCTACAGTAGGTCTTGGAAGGATCATTTTCAACATGTTGACAGGGTGCTCAAACTATTGCAGGAGAAACAATTATATGCAAAAACAACCAAATGTTTCTTTGGAGTACAAGAGGTGGAATATCTGGGTCATATTGTATCTCACGAGGGTGTTAAGGTAGACCCTAACAAAATTAAATCCATTAAGGAATGGAAAGTCCCCACAACCATAAAGTAGTTGCGAGGATTTCTCGGGTTAACGGGGTATTATGGCAAGTTTGTTAAGAATTATGGGAGAATATCATCACCTCTAACAACATTATTGTTGAAATATGTATTTTCATGTACTCTTGAAGCAACTAAGGACTTTGAACATCTTAAAGAGGCAATGTGCCTAGCACCGGTCTTAGCTACGCCAGACTTTACAAAAACCTTTATTGTGGAATGCGATGCCTCGGGAAATGGAATTGGTGTTGTTTTAATGCTATAAGGAAGACCCATTCATTTTGAAATTCATACAATCAAAGGAAAGTATTTACAGAAAACTATTTATGAGAAGGAAATGTTAGCAATACTACATGCACTAAAGAAACAATGACCTTACCTAATGGGAAGACACTTCAAGGTAAAAACTGATCATGATAGTCTTAAACACTTTTTGGAACAAAAACTATCTTCAGAAGAGCAACAAAAATGGGTCACAAAGATGTTGGATTATGACTTTGAAATAATCTATAAAAAAGGGAAGCTAAATGTTGTTGCATATGCACTCTCAAGAAAGAATGAAGAGGTGGAAGCATTGCTTTGTGCCCTTTTTATTATCCAACTAGATTGGATAACCAAAGCAAGGGATGAATGGAAGAAGGAAAAAGAAGTATGGACACTAATTCAAAATTTGCAGCAATATCCTAGTACATATGATACATTTAGTTGGAAAAATGATTCCTTATGGCACAAATATCACTTATCTCTTTGTAAGAATTCCCAACTAAAACAAAATATTCTTTTGGAATTGCACACTTCTCCTTTAGGAGGACACTCAATATTTTTAAAAAATTACCACAGTGTGAATAAAGAATTTTTTTGGGATGTCCTTAAATCTGATATTCAAAATTTTTTGGTGGAATTTTTGGTTTGCCAGAAAAACAAAGTTGATACGATTAAGACCCCGAGTCTTCTACAACCTTTATCCATTCGAAGTCAACGTTGGGAGGATATTTAAATGGATTTTATCACAGGTTTACGTAAGTCCAAAGGAAAGAGTGTCATCATGGTGGTAGTTGATAGACTTACCAGGTATGCACACTTTTGTGCATTATCTCATCCATTTAAAGCAAGTACGGTTGCTACTACATTTATGGACAGAATTCAAAAGCTACATGGAAGCCCAAGGGTTATTGTGAGCGACAGAGATCCCATTTTTACTGGAAATTTTTGGACGGAGTTATTTCTTGTTTGGGTACTCAATTAGCTCATAGCTCATCTTATCATCCTCAATCTGATGGTCAAACTGAGATCGTAAATAAATGTTTGGAAGGATATCTTCGTTGTTTTCTATCTGATAAACAAACACAATGGGTCAAGTGGTTACCTCTTGCTGAATGGTGGTATAACACTTCCTTCCATACTGCAGCAAAAATGACCCCATTTATGGCACTTTATGGATATCATCCACCGTCTATCACATCATCTTTAAGGGAAAATTCGAAGGTTCAAGTAGTGGAAGATCACATCAAGCATCAGCAAGAAGTTCTCCAACTCTTAAAGGATAACCTAAATTTGGCACAAAATCGAATGAAACAACGGGCATATCAACATCGCAGCGAGAGAAGTTTTGATGTAGGAGATTGGGTATTTTTACGGCTACAACCATACAAACAAATGTCCCTCAAGCAAGCTAAGAAGGATAATAAATTATCGCCAAAGTACTATGGTCCTTACAAGGTGTTGCAAAAGATTGGTACTATGGCATACAAATTTGAGATTCCTGCTTCTTCACGAGTGCATCCGATTTTCCATGTTTCATGCTTAAAGAAGGTTATAGGTGAAAATATTCCAGTTCAAACAATATTTCCAGAACTTGATGAGGAAGGAAAAATCATATTGGAACTTGAAGCGGTCATGGAAACAAGAACTCGACAACTACGGAATCGATCAATTTCAGAGTATCTCATCAAGTGGAAGAACTTACCCACTGAAGATTCTACATGGGAGGATGAGAATTTTATACAGAAGCACCTAGATCTACTCAAGCATTGAGGACAACACTTTTTTGAAGGAGAGGGGCATGTTAGGTCCCTATATTACTATTTTAGTCCTTTATAGTTATTAGTGTAGCCCCCTTATTGTTATTGTTCTACCCCTGTAACCTCATTATTGTTATTATTGTGCCCTGACATTGTTATTTTTAGGTCGGCTAGGATTATATTGTGGGCCCATGGACTCCTATATATAGAAGGAGGTTTTTTTCATTTGTATCATCTAAGAATTGTTCATTTATGTGATGTATTGGTGGTTTCCCGCTCAAAGTGACTAATTTCTAAGGCATTGATCTCTCTTTTATTCTATTTTTGGAGATGGTTTCATAACATGACACCTCTTCCTACAACGTTCTCTCCCCCTTTGACATCAATGGAAAAGGGTAACTCCCCCTGACACATAACCATCCTGCCGACCTATACACACTTGCACGCCCCCTAACACACAACCATCCTGCGGACCTGTACACACTTCCACTCCTCCTTTATTTTTTGAATAAGGAAAATATAATGAGAACTTCGGAGAATCCCAAGATTCTGGCGAAGATATTCAAATTCTTAAAGAGGTAAAGGTTTAGTGAAGATATCAACGATTTGTTCTTTTGTACCAACATACTCAAGTTTGATATTCGTTTCACCGACTTGTTCTCTAACAAAATGATATTTGATCGAAATGTGTTTTGTTTTTTAATGCATGACAGGATTCTTGGAGATGTTGATGGCACTGGTGTTGTCACAGAATATGGGAATAGGCTCACTGAATTGTACTTGAAGATCTTGCAAACTTTGCTTCATCCAAAGGACTTGAGTAAAACATGCTGCCGCTACAATTTATTATGCTTCCGTTGTAGATAACGAGATTGAGGTTTTCTTTTTGCTCAACCATGATACAAGACAACAACCTAGATATAATGTTGCTCCACTAGTACTCTTATGATCATCAATGCTTCCTACCCAATCGACATCTATAAAGGCTTGAATAATGAGGTTGTTACCCTTGGGATACCACAAGCCATATTCTTATGTGCCCTTTAGATATCGAAGAATTCTTTTGACGACAATAATATGTGATTCTTTTGGTGCTTCTTGGAATCTTGCTACTTGTCCAACTGCTTGCATAACATTTGGTCAGGAGGTTGTTACATATAGAAGACTACCAATCATAGATCTATACAAACTCTGATCCACATCCTTGGATGAGTCGTCTATGCTCAATTTTCAACCTGTTACCATTGGAGTAAGGACAAGTTTGCAATCTTCCATTTTGAATTTCTTGAGCATTTCCTTTATGTACTTGGCTTGACATATAAATATTACTTTCTCTTGCTGAGATATTTTAAGCCCTAAGAAGTATGTCAGCTCACCAAGTAAAGACATCTAGAACTCACTTTGCATCTTTATAGAAGATGCAGGAGTATCAAAGCTAAATTTTCATTATTCAATTATGTAATTAGGGGGGTGATGATTTTTAATTATTTTATTAATTAATTTGCTCATTTCTAATAAATTAAGAGAGAAAATATAAATGTGAGGATTATTGTAAATATTCCTTAAATAATTAAGGATATGAGTGGAGTTGAATTAGGTAGATAATATAGGGATAAGGAATTCCATAAACATGACTTAGTTGAGTCCAAAAAAAGATAAATCTAAATTATATTTTAAGTTGAGATTTGTGTAGAGGAAATTGTTGAGCCTTAGAATTGCTTTCTCTTTTACAAACCTTCACTTCATTTCATCATTATTTTATCACTTCATAAGCCTAAAATCAATGAAGAATGATTAGGATTGCTTAAAGGTTACATGAAATTGATTAGCATATTGTATTTTCATGATTTTTGCTATTTTAACAATTTTCTGCAAAATAGCTACAGAATACAGGCATTCCGTAGCTGACCGCGCATTCCGTAGCTGATCCCGCATTCCGCAGTTGTTTTACATTTTGAGTGGGTTACAGGTGTCGTCTCAAGAAAAACCACATATGGGCATATTCCACGTCATGTCTACATGGTTCGTTGCTCACCATGAAGGAAGAAACAAATTCTGTGTATGGTTTTGATACGTGGGAACATATTTAAGAAAGTAGACTTCTAGTAGGACTGTCTCAATCCAGATGTCCATTTCCTTTTCACGCAGCCACTTTAAGAGTCCTAGTATGATTTCGATAAGGAAAGACAATAATCCTTGAATTGTTGCAAGTTCTGTTATGAACATTTGTTATATAAACACTTGGGAAACCGAGAGCTAGAGAGATTTTTGTTCTAGATTTTGCTGAGACTCTATGCTAAATTTCTGAAGACACAGATTGCTCTGTTCAAGTTATTTCTCTTTTAATGAAGCAGACAGTGTTGTTTTGAAAGCGTTGATTTGATTTGGAGTTAGATTCCGTCAGGTGGTAGAGGGCCCCTGCCTCTTGCACGGATTTATTTGCGTAATTTAGATAAGTATTCTAGCTGCCTTTACGTTTTTAAAGTTGAGTTCGTAGTTTCTTTCAATAGCTACTGTAGTTATACTCATTCTAAAAACTCTTCCAAAAGAAGAAGCTCTTCCAAAAGATTATAATGATGAATGGGAATTGGCTATAGTATTGTAGGATTTAATTGTAATCTCTTTTGTTCAATATCACAGTTATACTTATGCTAAATACTCTTCCACAAGAAGAAACTCTTCCAAGAAATCTTTATAATGTTTTAAGCATGATTGTGATCCTGAACGCTTCATTTGTGTGTTTGCACTAAGTACCATAGCTATCCTTGCTCTTAAACGCTTGTCCAAAATATCATAATGATGAGTGGGAGATATCCATGATATCTTAGTTTTTAATTGCTTTCAGTCTTTATGTTTGCATAGCATAGTTAGGATACTCCGGAGTTTAATTGCACTTAACTCATGTTCAGTTGTTCTGTTTTAAGTTTGATAATGACTTGTAGTTCAGCATTGTTTTAGATTAGTGATATCTTAAGTCCATTCTTAGCTTAAGTCATTGCATTTGCACTTCACATTCAGATTGTCATTCACTGCACATTAGATTACTTCAGTTGTTAAGATTAACAAAACAGCCTTCATTATTCACAAACCTCTTCTTGTTCTAAAATCTATAATTGCTTCATAGCTACATGACGAAGACATTATCATTTAAGGCTTGAAGTACCTCTGCAATTTCCTTATCACTTCATAAACAGAGCCCTCCCTCAAAAGACTACTTTGAAAAGAAATCAATAACTCTTGAGTAAGGTTTTGTGACATTCAATTAAAATTGCAGAATAGAGTTAGGAACTAGTCCTAGAATAGACGATCTTATGATGGTATAAATGTTTTATTCTAAATTTGCTTCAACAATTCTCTAATCAAGGATGAAATGTTGCATCATTATAAGTTAGTTGTTTAAACTGTTTAGTTAGGAGGATTTGCATATTTAGTTGATCATTTCTCAAGTTGAGTTTGTGTTTTGAATCATTTGTTTAAAATTCATTATCAAGCTTTATTTCTGCTTAGTCATAGTTTAGATTTGATTCTGCTTCAGTATTTGCAATTGCATTTGACATTTGTCATCAACCAATTAGGCTTCACTCTGTTTTTAATCACCATCTCCTTTCCATTAGCTTTCTAGTCATCTTTCTTGTGAACATAAAACCACCAAAAGACCAAAAACATCAAAAATCATCACAAAAGACAAAAACATCAGAAAAACACTAAACACAACGAAGTAGGAAGAGGTTACTTAGGCACATATGGTGCACTTCACTTCAGCAGTTTACTGACCCTGGTTGACAATTAAATGAACTCAATTTAGGAGACTAGGTTGAGACCAAACATTTTGGCGCCGTTGCCGGGGAAGTGTAACTAGGTATCCTCATTTCCTACATCCACAAAAACAAAAACAAAAAACTTCAATCACCTACCACACCCACTATATCATGTGGTGCAGTAAGAGCCACACATCCACATCATGAATTCATATTTTTGCAGGTAGAAGAAGAGGTGATAAATCAGGTTGAAGAAATGGATGGAGATGATGACAATGAGGAAGATCCTTTTGGATTTCCTATTCAAGAAACCGATATCAATATTCAAATGAAGAACATCCATCCATCTGTACTTCCTAACTTCAAAGGTATGAGATCAGAAGACCCGAAAACCTTTCTTTTTGAATTTGAAATAATTTGTAGATCTTATGGCTACTCATTGCACATGCAAAAATTGAATTTGTTTCCAGCAACATTGAAGGATAGAGCTCTTAGATGGTTCATGACTTTAGGAACAAATTCTATAAGGACATGGGATGATATGAAAAGAGTATTTTGGAAAAATATAAAGGTTATTGCATGCACCATGACCTTAGAAATGAAGTCTTTAAGATGAACCAAAAAGAGGATGAAAGCCTAGAAGATTTAGTGGAGAGATTTACTTATAATATCAAAAGATCTAAATTGCATAATTTAGGATCAGATGCATTAAAAACTATTCTACTAAATGCTATAAAGGATGAATGGATTGATCTTCTTAATCTTGTGGGAAAAGGAGATGTTTATCGAATGTCATTTCAAGAAATTTGTGAACTATGCAAGAACATATCAAGAGGAAAAGCAAAGTGTGTAAGGTCCCCTCAACATCCATTTGTGGCAAAAGTAAGTAAGTCAGCATCAAGATTGGTAAGTCAAACTGAACCTAACAATTTGATAAACATTCTTGGTAATTTAAATGAACAAATTGACATGCTAAGAATGCAAAACAATCAAAAATTTGCTTCATTTATATTTTGCCCTAAATGTAGAAAGAAACATGCTTTGCATGAATGTCCATGTGATAACATTAAAATGTGTAAAATTTGTGCAGGATCACATACTACTGAAGATTGCCCATCATTACCAGGGTTGAAGGAAATTTACCAGAAGGATAATGGAGCAAATCAAGCACAAGAGAAACTTTGTTATGTAGCTCCAAAAGGGCTATGGCAGCCTCATCAACCTAGTATGATGCAATATCCTTATGCACAGTTTCAAGGTTATGCACAACAATATCAAGGTAATTGGAAAACACCCTTGCCTTGGCAACCTTGGCCATCTCAATCCCAACCTCAAAACCAACCTTGGAAACCTTTGCCATCTCAATCCCAACTTCAAAACCAACCTTGGACACCTTGGCCATCTCAATCCCAACCTCAAAACCAATCTTGGCAACAAAGTTGGCAAAGGCCCTATAAAGGAAATCCACCATATCCTCAATCTTTCCCTCTCTATCCTCAATATCATCATCAATGTTATTCATACCATTTGCCTCCACCACAACATCAATATCACCCTCATTTTACCTCAATTCAACCTTTTCCATTACCATCCACACAAGCACCCCAAAGATTTCCCACTCCACTACCTCCACAACCATTTCATATCCCCAACAATAAAACACCTCAATCAACTTACAAATCTGAGGTATTGCAAAATGATTCACCAGCTGTCATTGAAGAACAACAACCAGCAAAAGAAGACTCAGATGAGGTCCAAGAATCAGGGATGTCTGTTGATAAAGAGAAGATATTGGAACCAGAGATTGAAAAGTCTCATGCATGCCTATCACCAAATCCTATGAATGAAGATCACATCTCTGAAGACTTGCATTTCATGATAGAGGAAAGACAAGAAAGACAAGATTACATTGAATGTTGGTTCAATTCAGTCATCGGATTCCAATTCTCAATTATTCAATATCTTTTGACATCATCTAAATCAAGACAGTTGGCATCTCATATACAGGTACATATCAAAGAGTGTCTTTCAAACCTGCATATGAGTTTATCTATCATCTTGTTACAGACATGGTTCCACTGGAAGTACTCATATACTTGAACAAGATTTTCTTTTTCAAGTAAAGTAGGACATAAAAAAAAAAAAAAAAAAAAAAAAAAGAGAAAGAAAAGTAAAGAGAAAAATAAGTCCTATTGTGAAAACCAGCTTACTGGCGCAATTGGACATGAGCTTTGTTTGAAAACCAGGCAACTGGCGATCAAAGTTCACAATAATTTTTGCAATTTCATGATGGTTTCAATCTTTCATGGTTCTTCAAATCATTCTTGGTTCTATGCTCGAGTTGGATGATGTGGAATTCCTTAAGGTCCACCTTCCAACAGATCTTGTCCCATCAACCTCAACACTTTATCTGGGATCAAGATTAGAGATTATTTGAAGTGCCTTGGAGCTTGTATTCATCAATGGCAAGCCTCCTCGTTGATAACAATGGGAATACAACAATGTCTCTTGATTGTCAAATCTTGCAGGTGACTCGACTTCGACACATTCATTCGTCCCTGTCAAGATGCACTGAGGTACCTTAACACTCATTTACATTATCGGTGAGTTGTCTCGCATTGGTTAACGATTTTCATTATTGATCGGTAATCCAATGATTTCTTCCCATGCTCGACTTCGACACATTTATTCGCATGGTAAGAATTGTACCATGAATGTTGGCTTTGATGAAGACTAATGGTTTTTTGGAATCAACAACAACTTGCAGAAGTACATTTCATTAGTTTCTTGTAGCAACATTTTCATATTTTTTTCAATTCAATAACAGCTACGGAAAGTGGCAGTTTCTGCAGCCATTGCTGTAGCAGCCTGTTTTCGTCTTTTTGCAACTTTTTCCAGAAGGCAGTTTTGGCGCAAGTATTGCAAGAGATTGGAGCAGAAATAAAAAATTCTGAGCTTCTGGGTTTTCTCAGAATATGATAAATTGAGTATAACGCGGACAGAATTTGGAAAAAAACAATTTTCAAGGGCATTTCAGAAGGGTTTTTCAGGCAGATTTTCATTTTCCAGCATTATGGACAGAATAGGACAGATTTGAGTATTTTTGCATAGCAGCACCTTTTCTTCATCAAAATGAAATTCTGAAAGCATGTGGCAGTGGAGAAGGTAAAAATACACAGTTTCCCTTTGGAATCACTCAATTTGGCCTTAAAATGAGTCCGTGGCGTACTTTTTTTGTTGCAACATTGGGCAAAATGAAGGGTGAAACAGGGCAGAAATTGATTTTGTCATAACTTTCAAACCGTGCATCCGTTGGTCCTGAAATTTTTATGGTAAATGCATTGAGGTAGGGTGAATGAACACAGAAAATTTCAGAAAATTTCAGCGTGTATTTTTCAAGAAATTGGCCACTTTCACCTACAGCCATTTCTCATTTTTCGGGAGATCCGTGCAACCAATGGCTGAGATTTTTCAGTGGAAGATGCATAATAATATTGGTGACAACCTCAGAAAATTTCAGGGAATTCTGATGTACCATTTGAGAGAAATTTCAAAATTCATTTCATTCTACAAGTCCATTCCACTTTCACTCCATCTCACGCCATTTTCATTTCATTTCACAAGTCCTATTCCACTTTCACTCCATCTCACGCCATTTTCATTCCATTTCACAAGTCATATTCCACTTTCACTCCATCTCACGCCATTTTCATTCCATTTCACAAATCATACTCCACTTTCACTCCATTACATTTCACATACATATTCCATAGCCATACTTCATTTGTTTTTACAGATTGCATGTTGCAGCCACATCTTATTTAGCAATTCTGACATAATTGTACAGCCTACAAAGAGATGATGATTACAGGAAATTGAAGGATTCTGTTTTGAAGACCAACATGCTCAAAGAGGACCAAAGGAACAGCATCAAGCACAGCAATTAACAAGGTCAAAATTCTGAGGTAAATTGTGAAAATTATTTTAATAGCAAAAAGTTAAAACATGAAATAGATACAATGTGTATAATCATATGTTTCCTAAAACAACCTATCATTCGAATTGATTAACATATCTTGGCCATATCCCTTATCCAACATTACAACCTACTACTCCACACCTCCTTAAGATTGTATCATTCACTTATTTCACCCTCCATCAGATCCATAGCCACTTCATTTTCCCTTATAGCTTAATTACCTCCATCCATTCACTTCCATTACACTTTGTAGCCAATCCATCTCTAAGTGCAGAAAGGTAATTCTAAGGGTGAAGCATCAATCTTCAACTAATCCATCTTCAGACACAGAGATAAAGTTTCAAAATAAAGCATTATACTCTGTAGTCAATCTATCTTCAAGCATAGAAAAGTAATTCTGAAAGGAAGATAATCTGCACAAAGGAGGAATGTGGCTAATTGTCAGGACACAATCAGTTGAAGTCAAGTATTTGGAAGGATATCCACAAGGCAAGGAGCTACTACAATAAGAAGGGAGGCTAAATTTTATAGAGAAATTTGATGGCTTCCATAAAGAGATTACAAAATATTTTGTCAAATCTTTTGATGGAGCAAAAGAAGAGAAAATGACATGGATATTGAAAATAAACTTGACACTCCACTACAAAAGGAAGATGAAGAGCTAATCTCTGAAAAGTTAACAGAGATTAGAAAATAGATTAGGGCCAAAAGAAGCAGAAAGATAAGGTTGAATGTTCTAACAGAGGTTTCAAAGCACATGGAATAAGTTTTGATGAAATTGCATGAGGACATGCAATAGTCTTGAAGTGGGGGTATGTTGAGCCTTAGAATTGCTTTCTCTTTTACAAACCTTCACTTCATTTCATCATTATTTTATCACTTCATAAGCCTAAAATCAATGAAGAATGATTAGGATTGCTTAAAGGTTACATGAAATTGATTAACATATTGTATTTTCATGATTTTTTCTATTTTAACAATTTTCTGCAAAATAGCTACAGAATACGGGCATTCCGTAGCTGACCGCGCATTCTGTAGCTGATCCCGAATTCCGCAGCTATTTTACAGTTTGAGTGGGTTCCAGGTGTCGTCTCAAGAAAAACCGCATATGGGCATATTCCACATCATGTCTACATGGTTCGTTGCTCACCATGAAGGAAGAAACGAATTCTGTGTATGGTTTTGATACGTGGGAACATATTTAAGAAAGTAGACTTCTAGTAGGATTGTCTCAGTCCAGATGTCCATTTCCTTTTCACGCAGCCACTTTAAGAGTCCTAGTATGATTTCGATAAGGAAAGACAATAATCCTTGAATTGTTGCAAGTTCTGTTATGAACATTTGTTATATAAACACTTGGGAAACCGAGAGCTAGGGGGAGATTTTGTTCTAGATTTTGCTTAGATTCTGTGCTACATTTCTGAAGACGCAGAGTGCTCTGTTCAAGTTATTTTACCTTTAATGAAGCAGGCAGTGTTGTTTTGAAAGCGTTTATTTGATTTGGAGTTAGATTCCGTCAGGTGGTAGAGGGCCCCTGCCTCTTGCACGGATTTATTTGCGTAATTTAGATAAGTATCCTAGCTGCCTTTACGTTTTTCTGAAGTTGAGTTCGTAGTTGCTTTCATTAGCTACTGTAGTTATACTCATTCTAAAAACTCTTCCAAAAGAAGAAGCTCTTCCAAAAGATTATAATGATGAATGGGAATTGGCTACAGTATTGTAGGATTTGACTGTAATCTCTTTTGTTCACCATCACAGTTATACTTATGCTAAATACTCTTCCACAAGAAGAAACTCTTCCAAGAAATCTTTATAATGTTTTAAGCATGATTGTGATCCTGAACGCTTCATTTGTGTGTTTGCACTAAGTACCATAGTTGTCCTTGCTCTTAAGCGCTTGCCCAAAATATCATAATGACGAGTGGGAGATAGCCATGATATCTTAGTTTTTAATTGCTTTCAGTCTTTCTGTTTGCATAGCATAAGTTAGGATACTCCGGAGTTTAATTGCACTTAACTCATGCTCAGTTGTTCTATTTTGAGTTTGATAATGACTTGTAGTTCAACATTGTTTTAGATTAGTGACATCTTAAGTCCATTCTTAGCTTAAGTCATTGCATTTGCAATTCACATTCAGATTGTCATTCACTGCACATTAGATTACTTCAGTTGTTAAGATTAACAAAACAACCTTCATTATTCACAAACCTCTTCTTGTTCTAAAATCTATAATTGCTTCATAACTACATGAACATAAGACAATATCATTTTAAGGCCTGAAGTACCTCTGCAATTTCCTTATCATTTCATAAACAGAGCCCTCCCTCAAAAGACTACTTTGAAAAGAAATCAATAACTCTTGAGTAAGGTTTTGTGACATTCAATTAAATTGCAGAATAGAGTTAGGAACTAGTCCTAGAATAGAAGATCTTATGATGGTATAAATGTTTTATTCTAAATTTGCTTCAACAAATCTCTAATCAAGGATGAAATGTTGCATCATTATAAGTTAGTTGTTTAAACTGTTTAGTTAGGAGGATTTGCATATTTAGTTGATCATTTCTCAAGTTGAGTTTGTGTTTTGAATCATTTGTTTAAAAGTCATTATCAAGCTTTATTTCTGCTTAGTCATAGTTTAGATTTGATTCTGCTTCAGTGTTTGCAATTCCATTTGACATTTGTCATCAACCAATTAGGCTTCACTCTGTTTTTAATCACCAGCTCCTTTCCATTAGCTTTCTAGTCATCTTTCTTGTGAACATAAAACCACCAAAAGAACAAAAACATCAAAAATCATCACAAAAGACAAAAACATCAGAAAAACACTAAACACAGCGAAGTAGGAAGAGGTAACTAGGTATCCTGATTAGAAGAAGAGGTGACAAAGCAGATTGAAGAAATGGATGGAGATGATGACAATGAGGAAGATCCTTTTGGATTTCCCATTCAAGAAACTGATATCAATATTCAAATGAAGAACATCCATCCATCTGTACTTCCTAACTTCAAAGGTATGAGATCAGAAGACCCAGAAACCTTTCTTTTTGAATTTGAAATAATTTGTAGATCTTATGGCTACTCATTTCACATGCAAAAATTGAATTTGTTTCCGGTAACATTGAAGGATAGAGCTGTTAGATGGTTCATGACTTTAGGAACAAATTCTATAGGGACATGGGATGATATGAAAAGAGTATTTTTGGAAAAATATAAAGATTATTGCATGCACCATGACCTTAGAAATGAAGTCTTTAAGATGAACCAAAAAGAGGATGAAAGCCTAGAAGATTTAGTGGAGAGATTTACTTATAATATCAAAAGATCTAAATTGCATAAGTTAGGATCGGATGCATTAAAAAATCTCCTAATAAATGCTATAAAGGATGAATGGATTGATCTTCTTAATCTTGTGGGAAAAGGAGATGTTTATCGATTGTCATTTCAAGAAATTTGTGAACTATGCAAGAACATATCAAGAGGAAAAGCAAAGTGTGTAAGGTCCCCTCAACATCCATTTGTGGCAAAAGTAAGTAAGTCAGCATCAAAATTGGTAAGTCAAACTGAACCTAACAATTTGATAAACATTCTTGGTAATTTAAATGAACAAACTGACATGCTAAGAGTGCAAACCAAGAAAAAAGTTGCTTCATTTATATTTTGCCCTAAATGTAGAAAGAAA
The DNA here is from genome assembly GCA_034641835.2 of Pinus albicaulis. Lineage (NCBI taxonomy): Eukaryota > Viridiplantae > Streptophyta > Pinopsida > Pinales > Pinaceae > Pinus > Pinus albicaulis. Next base: position 263,109,471 of record CM076572.1, on the reverse strand, counting down.
CATGCTTTGCATGAATGTCCATGTGATAACATTAAAATGTGTAAAATTTGTGCAGGATCACATACTACTGAAGATTGCCCATCATTACCAGGGTTGAAGGCAATTTACCAAAAGGATAATGGAGCAAATCAAGCACAAGAGAAACTTTGTTATGTAGCTCCAAGAGGGCTATGGCAGCCTCATCAACCCAATATGATGCAATATCCTTATGCACAGTTTCAAGGTTATGCACAAAAACCTCAAGGTAATTAGAGAACAGGCAACCTTTTCCATCTCAATCCCAACTTCAAAACCAACCTTGGAAACCTTGGCCATCTCAATTCCAACCTCAAAACCAATCTTGGCAACAAAGTTGGCAAAGGCCTTATCAAGGAAATCCACCATATCCTCAATCTTTCCCTCTCTATCCTCAATACCATCATCAATGTTATTCATACCATTTTCCTCCACTACGACATCAATATCACCCTCATTTTACCTCAATTCAACCTTTTCCATTACCATCCACACAAACACCCCAAAGATTCCCCACTCCACTACCTCCACAACCATTTCATATTCCCAACAATAAAACACCTCAATCAACTTACAAATCTGAGGTATTGCAAAATGATTTACCAGCTGTCATTGAAGAACAACAAGCAGCAGAAGAAGACTCAGATAAGGTCCAAGAATCAGGGATGTCTGTTGATAAAGAGAAGATATTGGAACCAAAGATTGAAAAGTCTCATGCATGCCTATCACCAAATCCTATGAATGAAGATCACATCTCTGAAGACTTGCATTTCATGATAGAGGAAAGACAAGAAAGACAAGATTACATTGAATCTTGGTTCCATTCAGTCATCGGATTCCAATGCTCAATTATTCAATATCTTTTGACATCATCTAAATCAAGACAGTTGGCATCTCATATACAGGTACATATCAAAGAGTATCTTTCAAACCTGCATATGAGTTTATCTATCATCTTGTTACAAACATGGTTCCATTGGAAGTACTCATATACTTGAACAAGATTTTCTTTTTCAAAGTAGAGTAGGACATAAAAAAAAAAAAAAAAAAAGGGAAAAAAGAAAAAAAAAGAAAAAAAAAAAAGTAAAGAGAAAAATAAGTCCTATTGTGAAAACCAGCTTGCTGGCGCAATTGGACATGAGCTTTGTTTGAAAACCAGGGAACTGGCGGGCAAAGTTCACAATAAGTTCTGCAATTTCATGATGGTTTCAATCTTTCATGGTTCTTCAAATCATTCTTGGTTCTATGCTCGAGTTGGATGATGTGGAATTCCTTAAGGTCCACCTTCCAATAGATCTTGTCCCATCGACCTCAACACTTTATCTGGGGTCAAGATTAGAGATTATTTGAAGTGCCTTGGAGCTTGTATTCATCAATGGCAAGCCTCCTCGTTGATAACAATGGGAATACAACAATGTCTCTTGATTGTCAAATCTTGCAGGCGACTCGACTTCGACACATTCATTCGTCCCTGTCAAGATGCACTGAGGTACCTTGACATTCATTTACATTATCGGTGATTTGTCTCGCATTGGTTAGCGATTTTCATTATTGATCGGTAATCCAATGATTTCTTCCCATGCTCGACTTCGACACATTTATTCGCATGGTAAGAATTGTACCATGAATGTTGGCTTTGATGAAGACTAATGGTTTTATGGAATCAACAACAACTTGCAGCAGTACATTTTATTAGTTTCTTGTAGCAGCATGTTCATCTTTTTTTCAATTCAATAACATCTACAGAAAGTGGCAGTTTCTGCAGCTATTGCTGTAGCAACCTGTTTTTGTTTTTTGCAACTTTTTCCAGAGGCAGTTTTGGCGCAAATATTGCAAGAGATTGGAGCAGAAATAAAAAATTCTGAGCTTCTGGGTTTTCTTAGAATATGATAAATTGAGTAATACGCAGACAAAATTTGGAAAAAAATCAATTTTTAAGGGCATTTCAGATGGGTTTTTATGGCAGATTTTTGATTTTTCAGCATTATGAACAGATTAGGACAAATTTCAGTATTTTTGCACAACAGCACCTTTTCTTCATCAAAATGAAATTCTGAAAGCATGTGGCAGTAGAGAAGGTAAAAATACACAGTTTCCCTTTTGAATCACTCAATTCGACCTTAAAATGAGTTCGTGGCGTACCTTTTTGTTGCAACATTGGGCAGAATGAAGGGTGAAACAGGGCATAAATTGATTTTATCATAGCTTTCAAACTGTGCATCCGTTGGTCCTGAAATTTTTATGGTAAATGCATTGAGTTAGGGTGAATAAACACAGAAAATTTCAGAAATTTCAGTGCGTATTTTTCAAGAATTTGGCCACTTTCACCTACAACCATTTCTCATTTTTCGAGAAATCCGTGCAACCAATGGCAGAGATTTTTCGTCGGAAGATGCATAATAATATTGGTAACAAACTCAGAAAATTTTAGGGAAGTCTGATGTACCATTTTAGAGAAATTGCAAAATTCATTTCATTTTACAATTCCACTCCATCCCACTCCACTTTCACTCCATCTCACTCCACTTTCACTCCATCTCACGCCATTTTCATTTCATTTCACAAGTCCTATTCCACTTTCACTCCATTACATTTCACATCCATCTTCCATAGTCATACTTCATTTCTTTTTACAGATTGCATGTTGCAGCCACATCTTATTCAGCAGTTCTTATACAATTGTACAACCTACAAAGAGATGATGATTACAGGAAATTGAAGGATTCTGTTTTGAAGACCAATATGCTAAAAGAGGACCAAAGGAACAACATCAAGCACAACAATTAACAAGGTCAAAAATTCTGAGGTAAATTGTGAAAATTATTTTAATAGCAAAAGTTAAAACATGAAATAGATACAATGTGTATAATCATATGTTTCCTAAAACAACCTATCATTCGAATTGATTAACATATCTTGGCCATATCCCTTATCCAACATTCCAACCTACTATTCCATATCTCCTTAAGATTGTATCATTCACTTATTTCACCACAAGTTCATCATAAATTCTCCATCAGATCCATAGCCACTTCATTTTCCCTTATAGCTTAATTACCTCCATCCATTCACTTCCATTACACTTTGCAGCCAATCCATCTCTAAGTGCAGAAAGGTAATTCTAAGGGTGAAGCATCATTCTTCAACTAATCCATCTTCAGACACAGAGATACAGTTTCAAAATAAAGCATTAGACTCTGTAGTCAATCTAGCTTCAAGCATAGAAAAGTAATTCTGAAAGGAAGATAATTTGCACAAAGGAGGAATGTGGCTAATTATCAGGACACAATCAGTTGAAGCCAAGCATTTGGAAGAATATCCACAAGTCAAGGAGCTACTACAATAAGAAGGGAGGCTAAATTTTATAGAGAAATTTGATGGCTTCCATAAGGAGATTACAAAATCTTTTGTCAAATCTTTTGATGGAGCAGAAGAAGAGAAACTGACATGGATATTGAAAATAAACTTGACACTCCACTATAAAAGGAAGATGAAGAACTAATCTCTGAAAAGTTAACAGAGATTAGAAAATAGATTAGGGCCAAAAGAAGCAGAAAGATAAGGTTGAATGTTCTAACAGAGGTTTCAAAGCACATGGAATAAGTTTTGATGAAATTGCATGAGGACATGCAATAGTCTTGCAGTGGGGGTATGTTGAGCCTTAGAATTGCTTTCTCTTTTACAAACCTTCACTTCATTTCATCATTATTTTATCACTTCATAAGCCTAAAATCAATGAAGAATTATTAGGATTGCTTAAAGGTTACATGAAATTGATTAACATATTGTATTTTCATGATTTTTGCTATTTTAACAATTTTCTGCAAAATAGCTACAGAATACAGGCATTCCGTAGCTGACCGGCGATTCTGCAGCTGTTTTACAGTTTGAGTATGTTCCAGGTGTCCTCTCAAGAAAAACCGCATATGGGCATATTCCACGTCATGTCTACATGGTTTGTTGCTCACCATGAAGGAAGAAACGAATTATGTGTATGGTTTTGATACGTGGGAACATATTTAAGGAAGCAGACTTCTATTAGGACTGTCTCAGTCCAGATGTCCTTTTCCTTGTCACACAACCACTTCTAGAGTCCTAATGTGATTCTGATAAGGAAAGACAATGATCCTGAATTGTTGCAAGTCTTGTTATGTGCATTTGTTATATAAACACTTGGGAAACCAAGAGCTAGGCTAGAGATTTCATTCCAGATTTTGCTTAGACTCTGTGTTACATTTCTGAAGACGCAGAGTGTTATGTTCAAGTCCTTTCATGTTTAATGAATCAGACAAAGTTATTTTGAAGGCGTTGATTTAATTTGAAGTTGAATTCCGTCAGGTGGTAGAGGGCCCCTGCCTCTTGCACGGATTTTATTTGCGTAAATTAGATAAGTACTCTAGCTGCCTTTACGTTTTTAGAGTTGAATTCGTAGTTGTTTTAATTAACTACTGTAGTCATCTTCATTCTAACTCTTCCACAAGAAGAAGCTCTTCCAAAAGATTATAATGGTGAATGGAGAATGGTTATAGTACTGTAGGATTTGAAGTTGAATTCATAATTGTTTTAATTAGCTGTTGTAGTTATACTCATTCTAACTCTTCCACAAGAAGAAGCTCTTCCAACAGATTATAATGATGAATGGGAAATGGCTATAGTACTGTAGGATTTAGTTGTAGTTTTTGTTGTTCATCATCACAGTTACACTTGTTCCAATCACTCTTCCACAAGAAGAAACTCTTCCAAGAAATTCTTAAGAAGTTCAAGACATGACCGTGATAATGAATGATTTAGTTGTGTGTTTGTACTAAGTATCATCTCTGTTCTTGCTCTTAAACGCTTGCCCAAGACATCATAATGATGAGTAGGATATGGATATGATATCTTAGTTTTTCATTTGTTTTCAGTCCTTTATATTTGCATTTGCATCCAATTACACAGTCATAATTGTTCTAACTCTTCCAAAAGAAGGAACTCTTCCAAAATATCACTAATGATGAACAAACAGATTGTGTAACTTCATAGAATAGTGCATGGTAGTATAGTTAGGATGCTCCGGAGTTTAATTGCACTTAAATCATGTTCAGTGATTTTGTTTTGAGTTTGATGATGACTTGTAGTTCAGCATTGTTCTAGGTTAGTGGCATCTTAAGTTCATTCTTAGATTAACTCATTGCATTTGCATCCCATAATCAGATTGTCATCCACTGCACAATAGATTACTTCAGTTGTTAAGATTAACAAAACAACCTTCATTATTCACAAACATCTTCTTGTTCTAAAATATATAATTGCTTCATAACTACATGAACAGAAGACAATATCATTTTAAGGCCTGAAGTACCTCTGCAATTTCCTTATCACTTCATAAACAGAGCCCTCCCTCAAAAGACTACTTTGAAAATAAATCAATAACTCTTGAGTAAAGGTTTTGTGACATTCAATGGAATTGCAGAATAGAGTTAGAAATTAGTTTTAGAATAGAAGATCTTAGGATGGTATCAATGTTTTTCCTCCAAATCTGTTTCAAATCTCTAATTAAGGACAAAATGTTGCATCATTGTAAGATTAGTTTTTTAACTGTTTAGTTAGAGGATTTGCATACTTAGTGATCATTTCTCAAGTTTAGTTTGTGTTTTGAATCATTTGCTTAAAAGTCATTATCAAGCTTTGCTTTTACTTTGTCATAGTTTAGATTTGATTCTGCTTCAGTGTTTCCAATTGCATTTGTCAGTTGTTATCCATCAATTAGGCTTAACTCTGTTTTTAAGCACTAACTCCTTTCCATTAGCTTTCTAGGCATTTTTCCTTATGAACATAAAACCACCAAAAGACTAAAAACATCACAAAACACTAAATACAACGAAGTAGGAAGAGGTTACTTAGGCACATATGGTGCACTTCACTTCAGCAGTTCACTAACCCTGGTTGACAATTAAATGAGCTCAATTTAGGAGACTAGGTTGAGACCAAACATTTTGGCGCCGTTGCCGGGGAAGTGTAACTAGGTATCCTGATTTCTTACATCCACAAAAAAACAAAAAACAAAAACTTCAATTACCTACCACATCCACTATATCATGTGGTGCAGTAAGAGCCACACATCCACATCATGAATTCATATTTGCAGGTAGAAGAAGAGGTGACAAAGGAGGTTGAAGAAATGGATGGAGATGATGACAATGAGGAAGATCCTTTTGTATTTCCCATTCAAGAAACTGATATCAAAATTCAAATGAAGAACATCCATCCATCTATACTTCCTAACTTCAAAGGTATGAGATCAGAAGACCCGGAAACTTTTCTTTTTGAATTTGAAATAATTTGTATATCTTATGGCTATTCATTGCACATTCAAAAATTGAATTTGTTTCCGGCAACATTGAAGGATAGAGCTCTTAGATGGTTCATGACTTTAGGAACAAATTCTATAAGGACATGGGATGATATGAAAAGAGTATTTTTGGAAAAATATAAAGGTTATTTCATGCACCATGACCTTAGAAATGAAGTCTTTAACATGAACCAAAAAGAGGATGAAAGCCTAGAAGATTTAGTAGAGAGATTTACTTATAATATCAAAAGATCTAAATTGCATAATTTAGGATCAGATGCATTAAAAACTCTCCAACTAAATGCTATAAATGATGAATGGATTGATCTTCTTAATCTTGTGGGAAAAGGAGATGTCTATCAATTGCCATTTCAAGAAATTTGTGAACTGTGCAAGAACATATCAAGAGGAAAAGAAAAGTGTGTAAGGTCCCCTCAAGATCCATTTATGGCAAAATTAAGTAAGTCAGCATCAGGATTGGTAAGTCAAACTAAACCTAACAATTTGCTAAACATTATTGGTAATTTAAATGAGCAAACTGACATGCTAAGAATGAAAAACAAGCAAAAAGTTGCTTCATTTATATTTTTCCCTAAATGTAGAAAGAAACATGCTTTGCATGAATTTCCATGTGATAATATTAAAATGTGTAAAATTTGTGCAAGATCACATACTACTGAAGATTTCCCATCATTACCAGGGTTGAAGGAAATTTACCAGAAGGATAATGGAGCAAATCAAGCACAAGAGAAACTTTGTTATGTAGCTCCAAGAGGACTATGGCAGCCTCATCAACCCAATATGATGCAATATCCTTATGCACAATTTCAAGGTTATGCAAAACAATCTCAAGGTAATTGGAAAACACCCTTGCCTTGGCAACCTTGGGCATCTCAATCCCAACCTCAAAACCAACCTTGGAAACCTTGGCCATCTCAATCCCAACCTCAAAACCAATCTTGGCAACAAAGTTGGCAAAGGCCCTATAAAGGAAATCCACCATATCCTCAATCTTTCCCTCTCTATCCTCAATACCATCATCAATGTTATTCATACCATTTACCTCCACTACAACATCAATATCACCCTCATTTTACCTCAATTCAACCTTTTCCATTACCATCCACACAAACACCCCAAAGATTCCCCACTCCACTACCTCCACAACCATTTCATATCCCCAACAATAAAACACCTCAATCAACTTACAAATCTGAGGTATTGCAAAATGATTCACCAGCTGTCATTGAAGAACAACAACCAGCAGAAGAAGACTCAGATGAGGTCCAAGAATCATGGATGTCTATTGATAGAGAGAAGATATTGGAACCAGAGATTGAAAAGTCTCATGCATGCCTATCACCAAATTCTATGAATGAAGATCACATCTCCGAAGACTTGCATTTCATGATAGAGGAAAGACAAGGAAGACAAGATTACATTGAATCTTGGTTCAATTCAGTCATTGGATTCCAATGCTCAATTATTCAATATCTTTTGACATCATCTAAATCAAGACAGTTGGCATCTCATATACTTGTACATATCAAAGAGTGTCTTTCAAACCTGCATATGAGTTTATCTATCATCTTGTTACAGACATGGTTCTATTGGAAGTACTCATATACTTGAACAAGATTTTCTTTTTCAAGTAGAGTAGGACATAAAAAAAAATAATAAAATAAAAAATAATAAAATAAAAAAGAAAAAAAGAGTAAAGAGAAAAATAAGTCCTATTGTGAAAACCAGCTTGCTGGTGCAATTGGACATGAGCTTTGTTTGAAAACCAGGCAACTGGCGGGCAAAGTTCACAATAAGTTCTGCAATTTCATGATGGTTTCAATCTTTCTTGGTTCTATGCTCGAGTTGGATGATGTGGAATTCCTTAAGGTCCACCTTCCAACAGATCTTGTCCCATCGACCTCGACACTTTATCTGGGATCAAGATTAGAGATTATTTGAAGTGCCTTGGAGCTTGCATTCATCAATGGCAAGCCTCCTCATTGATAACAATGGGAATACAACAATGTCTCTTGATTGTCAAATCTTGTAGGCGACTCGACTTCGACACATTCATTCATCCCTGTCAAGATGCACTGAGGTACCTTGACACTCATTTACATTATCGGTGAGTTGTCTCGCATTGGTTAACGATTTTCATCATTGATCGGTAATCCAATGATTTCTTCCCATGCTCGACTTCGACACATTTATTCGCATGGTAAGAATTGTACCATGAATGTTGGCTTTGATGAAGACTAATGGTTTTATGGAATCAACAACAACTTGCAGCAGTGAATTTTATTGGTTTCTTGTAGCAGCATGTTCATCTTTTTGTCAATTCAATAAAAGCTACAGAAAGTGGCAGTTTCTGCAGCCATTGCTATAGCAGTCTGTTTTCGTCTTTTTGCAACTTTTTCCAGAAGGCAGTTTTGGCGCAACTTTTGCAAGAGACTGGAGCAGAAATAAAAAATTATGAGCTTCTGGGTTTTCTCAGAATATGATAAATTGAGTAAGGCGCGGACAGAATTTGGAAAAAAGCAATTTTCAAGGGCATTTCAGAAGGTTTTTTCAGGCAGATTTTCAATTTTCAGCGTTATGGACAGAATAGGACAGATTTGAGTATTTTTGCACAGCAGCACCTTTTCTTCATCAAAATGAAATTCTGGAAGCATGTGGCAGTAGAGAAGGTAAAAATACACATTTTCCCATTGGAATCACTCAATTTGGCCTTAAAATGAGTCCGTGGCGTACTTTTTTGTAGCAACATTGGGCAGAATGAAGGGTGAAACAGGGCAGAAATTGATTTTATCATAACTTTCAAACCGTGCATCCGTTGGTCCTGAAATTTTTATGGTAAATGCATTGAGGTAGGGTGAATAAACACAGAAAATTTCAGAAAATTTCAGTGTGTATTTTTCAAGAATTTGGCCACTTTCACCTACAGCCATTTCTCATTTTTCGGGAGATCCGTGCAACCAATGGCAAAAATTTTTCGTCAGAAGATGCATAATAATATTGGTAATAACCTCAGAAAATTTCAGGGAATTCTGATGTACCATTTGAGATAAATTGCAAAATTCATTTCATTTTACAATTCCACTCCATCCCACTCCACTTTCACTCCATCTCACTCCACTTTCACTCCATCTTACGCCATTTTCATTTCATTTCACAAGTCCTATTCCACTTTCACTCCATTAAATTTCACATCCATCTTCCATAGTCATACTTCGTTTATTTTTACAGATTGCATGTTGTAGCCACATCTTATTCAACAGTTCTGACACAATTGTACAGCCTACAAAGAGATGATGATTACAGGAAATTGAAGGATTCTGTTTTGAAGACCAATATGCTAAAAGAGGACCAAAGGAACAACATCAAGCACAACAATTAACAAGGTCAAAAATTCTGAGGTAAATTGTGAAAATTATTTTAATAGAAAAAAGTTAAAACATGAAATAGATACAATGTGTATAATCATATGTTTCCTAAAACAACTCTATCATTCGACCGATTAACATATTTACCATATCCCTATCCAACATTCCAACCTACTATTCCATATCTCCAGTACTTGTATCATTCACTTATTTCACCACAAGTTCATCATAAATTCTCCATTAGATCCATAGCCACTTCATTTTCCCTTATAGCTTAATTACCTCCATCCATTCACCTCCATTACACTTTGGAGCCAATCCATATTTAAGTACAGAGAGGTAATTCTAAGGATGAAGCATCATTCTACAACTAATCCATCTTCAGACACAGAGATACAGTTTCAAAAATAAAGCATTAAACTCTGTAGTCAATCTAGCTTCAAGCATAGAAAAGTGATTTTGAAAGGAAGATAATCTGCACAGAGGAGGAATGCGGCTAATCATTAAGACAGAACTGCATTAAAGTCAAGTATTCGGAAGGATATCCACAAATCAAGGAGCTACTAGCAATAGCAACTAAGGCTAAATTTTATAGAAATTTGATGGCTTTTCCTATAAGGAGATTACAAAATCTTATTTGGACCTTGATGGAGCAAGAAGAAAACTGCCATGGTTATTGAAAAATAAGGTCGACACTCCACTACAGAGGAAGATGAAGAAATAATTTCTGAAATGTTAACGTAGACAGAAAATACATTAGGCCAAAAAGGAGCAAGTAAAGACAAAGTTGGATGTTTTAACAAATGTTTTATACTATGAATAAAGCTAAGGAAATTGGATGAGGACATGCAATAGTCTTGCAGTGGGGGTATGTTGAGCCTTAGAATTTCCTTCTCTTTTACAAACCTTCACTTGATTTCATCATTCTTTTATCACTTCATAAGCCTAAAATCAATGAAGAATGATTAGGATTGCTTAAAGGTTACATGCAAGTGATTAACATATTGTATTTTCATGATTTTTGCTATTTTAACAATTTTCTGCAAAATAGCTACAGAATACAGGCATTCCATAGCTGACCATGCATTCTGTAGCTGATCCCGCATTCCGCAGCTGTTTTACAGTTTGAGTGGGTTACAGGTGTCGTCTCAAGAAAAACCGCATATGGGCATATTCCACGTCATGTCTACATGGTTTGTTGCTCACCATGAAGGAAGAAACGAATTCTGTGTATGGTTTTGATACGTGGGAACATATTTAAGGAAGTAGACTTCTATTAGGACTGTCTCAGTCCAGATGTCCTTTTCCTTGTCACACAGCCACTTCAAGAGTCCTAATGTCATTCTGATAAGGAAAGACAATGATCCTGAATTGTTGCAAGTCTTGTTATGTGCATTTGTTATATAAACACTTGGGAAACCAGGAGCTAGGCTGGAGATTTCATTCCAGATTTTGCTTAGACTCTGTGTTACATTTCTGAAGACGCAGAGTGTTATGTTCAAGTTCTTTCATCTTTAATGAAGCAGACAAAGTTATTTTGAAGGCGTTGATTTAATTTGAAGTTGAATTCCGTCAGGTGGTAGAGGGCCCCTGCCTCTTGCACGGATTTTATTTGCGTAAATTAGATAAGTACTCTAGCTTCCTTTACGTTTTTAGAGTTGAATTCGTAGTTGTTTTAATTAACTACTGTAGTCATCTTCATTCTAACTCTTCCACAAGAAGAAGCTCTTCCAAAAGATTATAATGGTGAATGGAAAATGATTATAGTACTGTAGGATTTGAATTTGAATTTATAATTGTTTTAATTAGCTGCTGTAGCCATCTTCATTCTAACTCTTCCACAAGAAGAAGCTCTTCCAAAAGATTATAATGGTGAATGGAGAATGGATATAGTACTGTAGGATTTAGTTGTAGTTTTCATTGTTCATCATCACAGTTACACTTGTTCCAAACACTCTTCCACAAGAAGAAACTCTTCCAACAAACTTTTAAGAGTCCAATACATGACCGTGATAATGAATGATTTAGTTGTGTGTTTGCACTAAGTATCATCTCTGTTCTTGCTCTTAAACGCTTGCCCAAGACATCATAATGAAGAGTAGGATATGAATGTGATATCTTAGTTTTCATTGCTTTCAGTCCTTTTTGCTTGCATTTGCATTCAATTACACAGTCAGAATTGTTCTAATACCTCTTCCAAAAGAAGGAACTCTTCCAAAATATCACTAATGATGGACAAACAGATTGTGTAACTTCATAGAATAGTGCATGGTAGTATAGTTAGGATGCTCCGGAGTTCAATTGCACTTAAAACATGTTCAGTTACTTTGTTCTGAGTTTGATGATGACTTGTAGTTTAGCATTGTTCTAGATTAGTGGCATCTTAAGTTCATTTTTAGATTAAATCATTGCACTTGAACTTCCCATTCAGATTGTCATCCACTGAACAATAGATTACTTCAGTTGTTAAGATTAACAAGACAGCCTTCATTATTCACAAACATCTTCTTGTTCTAAAATCTACAAATGATCCATAACCATATGAACAGAAGACCACATCACTATAAGGCCTGAAGTATCTCTGCAATTTCCTTATCATTTCATAAACAGAGTCCTCCCTCAAAAGCTTACTTTGAAAAGAAACCAATAACTTTTGAGTAAAGGTTTTGTGATATTCAATTGAATTGCAGAATAGAGATAGGAATTGGTTTTTGCATAGAAGATCTTAAGATGGTATCAATGTTTTTCCTCCAATCTATTTCAAATCTCTAATTAAGGACAAAATGTTGCATCATTGTAAGATTAGTTGTTTAACTGTTTAGTTAGAAGATTTTGCATACTTAGTGATCATTTCTCAAGTTTAGTTTGTGTTTTGAATCATTTACTTAAAAGTCATTATCAAGCTTTGCTCTTACTTTGTCATAGTTTAGATTTGATTCTGCTTCAGTGTTTCCAATTGCATTTGTCAGTTGTTATCCATCAATTAGGCTTAACTCTGTTTTTAAGCACCAACTCCTTTCCATTAGCTTTCTAGGCATTTTTTCTCTTGTGAACATAAAACTACCAAAAGACCAAAAACATCATAAATCATCATAAAAGACCAAAAACATCACAAAACACTAAACACAACGTAGTGGGAAATAGATACCTAGGCACATATAGTGCACCACACTTCAGCAGTTTACTGACCCTGGTTGACAATAAATGAGCTCAATTTAGGAGACTAGATTGAGACCAACCTGTTGTTTTCCTGACTTACCCGTCCCCTCCAATCTCCCGACCATCGTCAATCCCGTCCCTAAGATGAAATGGTGACACTCATCGCAAATTTATTTGCGCAAAGGTAAACAAACCTCGACCTTAAGATTAAATGGTTTTACCACAGGTCCCATCCACCACACGACGCTCGATGAATGGTATCACATTCCTCCACCCAAAGCCATTACCATCTCCTCGACCATGCAAAAACCACCTCCTCGCTCGCGAAAACCGCCATCTTCTCTCTCGCCAAATCGACAATGCCTCCTTCGATTTAAAAATTCTGAAGCCCTGTGGCTTTGAAACAAAGCCCTGATCTATTATTCACCTCCTCTGCAATGCTCAGAAGCCTAGAAAACCCAAGTAAATGCAAAATCCCCCCCGGCGCAGGATTTAAAGTTCACATTTTTTTTTTATGCAGGTTTCATGACAGGAATGTGGAAAATGCATTCCAAAGTCCCAAGAACATTTTAATGAATGTCTAGGTGATGATACAGAGGTTAATTTTTATTAAAAAGGGACCAAAGGTGTAAAAACAAGCATAATCCCAATGAATCTATATCATTGGTGATTACTCAAAACCCTCCAACAGTAGAAGAATGCCCTTTGCACCAAAAAACATGGACATAGGCACGATGAGAAGAAAAAACAGTCAGAAGACCGCAGTAGTGAATATTAAGAGGCTAATCATAGATCAAAGGACAAATTAAAAAGATTAATCACAAAACAAAGATAAAGGCAGAATTAGAGAAGAGATAGCGAGGCAGACAGTTAGAGGATAAAATCAAGTTTAAAAGGCCTCAATAGAGTTTAAAAGATAAAATAGAGGCATCTCTACACATAGGAAAATTCAAATGATCAGATCAAGGCATTTACTTCTTCAAATGACATATTTTGCCACCTATAGCATGTTTTCTTTCAATAAAACATCAAACAGTTATTACAAATAGTCAGAGATATTTTTCATCTACCCAGCAGTTATTGTAAAAGTTATTGAAAAATCCTTAAAGTCAAATATTTCCAAAAGTTAGCTCGGAAGTTAAGTTAGGAGTTATTTTTATAGTGAATCACCCTCAGATATTTTTTCCTTGGGCCTTGCATGGTCTCAAAGGTCAAAAAAACTCATTAACTCTGTAATAAATAACATCTGAAACCCTAGCTTGGGATCACCTCCTCATTTTGCAGTTAAATACTGCATGTAAGCTTCATTTCTTGTTGTTGGTTGGTTGATTAGTTGGCTGATTTCTGTTGCTGAGCTAGTTGAGGACTGCTAGGCTGGATTTGAGAAAGCTCTAAGTTGCAGAGATCTATTGTACTGGAGTAATGTAATTGTCTTGAACATCAGTAATACAAGCACGTTCACAGGATTTTTGAGCTATGTTAATGGTCAAATTTTCCTTCTTTGTCATTTTTTTCCTTCTATTTTCCATCCTGTCCATCATTTCTCTAATCAAAGAACATAAATTTTAGAGTAGGATATGTTGTCTTGGAACCCTATTTCTGTCTGCATTCTTTATCTCAATGTTTTCCTTTGCAAGGTCTAATTGGAGAATTATTATTTGCTCTCTGGTTCCATCTAGCTTGTTGTCTTGGAAATTATTTAATAGAGTCAAGCCAAAAAATTCTATGGTAAGCCCCGTCCTTTGGTGTAGCTTGAAATATTGTTTTTAAGTCCTTTATTTGAAATATACTTAGTAGAGTCTAAACCAGGGAAGTCTATGGTATGCCCTGTCCTCTGGTATGCCTCAAATTTTCGCTTTGAAGGTCTTTAGAGTGTTTAGTTAAATAATATAGGTTTAGCTTTCTCTTTAGCTGTGTTGGTCACTTTAATTGTTTATTGAATTAAACAATTCAAGTGCTACATAATTTTTCAACCCAGAGAAGTCTATTTATTTCAAAGGAAATCACACACTGTATATGCTCAATCTCAAAAGCAATGAAATGTTGTAGTAAAAATTACACTAATTACACCTTGCTTCAACAAACTGAAGTTCTACTTGAGTTACAGCAAAGACAATCCTCCTATTGCAAACAATTACCAAAAGAATCCTGGATTACATTAAAAAGACAACAATCTAGGAAAGGAAACCAATCTGCAAAAGGAAATACCAATTACGCTATAACAAAGAACAAGACCCTATTCCCCAAGTAGGAATCTTCAGCACCTGTTTCTGATTACCACACTTTCACAAACTCATTCTGTGAACAAAATCAACAATTGAAATAATCCACAATTACCTAAGAATGAATTGTATGAAAACAATGCACAAGTAACGGAAACAGAGTTTCAGCAATAAATAACAGAATTCCAATACTGCATGAATGATTTCAGCAAACAGATTTTAACAAGGCATAAATGAAAAAGAACAGTTAACAAACTACAGAAATAAATGGGTGAATCTTGTGAAGAAGGTGGGCCCTTTCCTTCTCACAAGATTCCCCGAAAGAAGGAATTAAAATGAATTACTCAGAACAAGCTTTATTCATCTGTCGAAAGTAACATATTACAAAGGATTCACGTTCCTTCTCTGTTCAAAATAAACCTCCCGTAGTCTCTCTAATTCCCCCTAATGCTAATGTCTCCTATTTTTAAAGAGGAGACATCTATTACAATTAATTACATTATAAAAATCCTATTTTTAATCCAATCTAATCTTCTATACTGAAATAGGACCTTTCTATTCTTCCATATAAAAATGTTGTTACAATGGTTACGATGGTATTGGCTTCAAAGTGTAGTTGTTATGGCCCGTGTAACATCTTCCTTACTTGTCTTTTCTTGTTGTCGTCATGCCTGAAATACTGCTTCAGAATCGCAAATCACGAGCTGTTTCAACAACGAGATTTGCGTACCATGTTGACTGTTTCAGCAACACAGTCTTCAGAAAGCCATGATAGATTATCTACATTCTTAAAACTGTCTCAGCAACTATATATCTTCGATTAATGATTAAATATGAAAGTAATGTAAAATTACATGTAAAACAAGTTAAACATATAGTAAAGAGAAGAATGTTATATACCTTTGGAAGAATGGATGAAAGTGATAGTATAAGATTTAAATATGGACTGGAAAAGAGTGAAATGATAGAAAAATGTATGGTAAAAATGGTACATTATGGGGTCCTAACATCCCCCCCAGCTAAAAGGGTTGCATGTCCTCAGGCAACTTTAGTCTGAGTCAGAGTCCGGATACTGGCTTTTG
Source organism: Pinus albicaulis (assembly GCA_034641835.2). NCBI lineage: Eukaryota > Viridiplantae > Streptophyta > Pinopsida > Pinales > Pinaceae > Pinus > Pinus albicaulis. The sequence continues at coordinate 263,093,276 of CM076572.1, read as the reverse complement.
GCATGCAAATTACTTAGGCAGTGGCTATGGAAGGTGCTGTCTGTTAAAGCTCTGAATCCTTGCACATTTTGCAATCTTTTCCAAGCTGCTGCTTCATCCTTGTTAGCCAACCTATGATGAGCATGATATTCCTCTACTGGCATCCATAAAATAGGAAAATGAAAGTGGTACCCTATCCACTTTTCAGCACATTGCTAAACACATATGATGTATTTGGATACTCTAGAGAATGTGGTTTCGAGATTAGTGGGACTGAAAGGATTGTACTCTTGCTTCTCCTTAGAGGATTGTTGCTAGAACATATGGTTTTCTCTTAAAGAAGCAGTTTCTTTGGCCCTGATAAAATGGTGACAATCCTGGAGTACTGAAGCCTGTAATTGTCGTATATGTTCAGTCATCCCTGGCTTCTGCAAAGATTGATGATATTCTGCCACAAAGATGGCAGGGTTCTGAGGTTTTGGCCTTATCCAAAGAAGACGGTTGTCTTCATTATGCCTGGTTGCAAGAAAAGCAGTCTGCCATGTAATCTGATTAGCAAGGAAAGAGGAAAATGCCCTGATCTGAATGTTGCCAACAAGAGGGTTAAGATTAATCTTTCTATTTTCAGGGATGGCTTCATTGTGAAGGTACAACTCACATAGTAAGTGCTGATCACTGGTCGAGGCTTCTACAAATATTTTCACAAACTATTCGGAGGTAAGAACCTCATGGGGTCTTCCATATTTAACTGCTTTCAACTGAAAGTAAACAAGGCATTCTGAGAGAAATAAAGAGTAATTTAGAGATGGTTTCCTAGTAGCCAATAATTTTTGTACCAGTTCAAACATGAGGAGCAGTTTTCCTTTTAGCTCTTTGTTCTCCTTCTTGTAAACTCTAGATTGCTAGAGTGTTTACTCCAAGATCTCCCAGTTAGAATATATATGATTCTGCCAAACTAATTTGTGCCGCTACAAGGTTTTACCTTGCGAAATGGCATACTATTTTCTCCACTTGTTCATTATTTCCAGCTCATCCCATGGTTCAGTTTGTGTTCCAGCATTGCAAGTGGTAGGCTGAGGTATAGTCTGAGTAGTAGAATCAGTTACAATAGGGCAGGATACATGTACATCAACTTCTTTTTCTGAAATTTTTGAAGGCCCTACTAGTTCTTGTGTAACAGTAGGACATTCCTCTTTAACTACAGAAGATGTAGATGCTCCTGGCATTGGGACTTGAACTATCTTATATCCTGCTTGCTGATAGATGTTTCCACATTGGCTGCACATATATTCTTTATATGGATCATTTTCTGTATGTTTGTCTACCATGGATGCTATATGGGCCAGGGTATAAAAATTGAGCTCTTTGTCATAGGCTTTCCTTTCCATTACCAATTCTCGCTTATAAGCTTCTAATTTTGATTTTAAAAACTCAATTTCTTGTAAAAGGGAAGCCATGGTGACTGGGCCTTGTGTAGCAGTTGCATTCTCCGGAATTGATTGTTGTGTTTCAGCTATAGCTGGTTCTTGTGTGACAGCTAGAGCTGGTTCCTTTGTGGTAGCTACTGAATAAGTAGCATCTTGGGTGTCTAGTTCTTGTACATCGGCAGCTGGTTCTTGTGGGACAGCTACTGACTGAGTAGCTGGTTCTTGTGTGACAGCTACTTGTTCTGTAGAAAATGATGTCACATTACCCTGGGCATCTGTTTCTTGTGTTTCAGTGTCACAGGGTGAGATAGGTAATAATTCCGAGGTTTGGAAGGGTGGTGATGTGTGGAGTTTTAAAAAAATGGTTGCGGGCTCAGGGGTAGTAGGAATGATTGTTGCTTTAGTAGACGTACTCATTCGTCTCCTAGGTAAGAAGACAGAAAAAGAAGTAGTTTTCTTTTTCCTTTTATGAGAGGGTTTTTCCCAAGGAAAAGGGCTATCAGAGGAGGTAGCTACTTTAGTTGCGGCCTTTGTTTGTCTTTTTGATAGGGAGTCGGTTGTGATTCGCCTTTTCCTTTTATGAATAGAGGAAGATGGTGGTGTATCGGCTTAGGAGTCATCACTGGGAATATGGACAGTAGGATCAGATGATTCTGCTAAGTGGTGATATGGACTTGAAGAAAGGCTAATTGGATTAGTTAGTTCTGTGGATGGAATTGGTGGAGGGTCAGGGATGTTCTCTGGTTGCTGCTCGTGGGAACTTTCAGGAATTTCTTGAGGATTTTCAGCAGCTTCTTGAGGAATTTCAGTAGCTTGCTCAGGGTCTAGGGGTGGGTTTTTTAGAGGAGGGTTTTGTTGAGAAAAACCCCTCTCAATCAGTAGCTGAATAAGGCAGTGATGGGTGAGGGAAAGGAGTGGGAATTTTACCCGTCTACAATAATATGACATATTTCTAATGCATCCCAGTAAATAGTAAGGAATGTTCACTATTCTACTGTGTCGTAAATGGTTTAATAAGACAAAATCATGCTGGTAGACTACCTGGTAGCGACCTTCGCCAGTGAGGTAATGTTTGACGAATTCAGCAACTTTCGACCAAGGAGGCGGCAATGAGTGAAGTCCGACACCCTGGCCTTTAAGCTCGACGTGTTCTCCTGGCAGAATAAAATCCTTTTGTGCATTCAAAATGATGTTCTTTCAACTAAACCATCGAGTACCAGTGACCGGAAGACCTGAAGCTTGTGCTATATCACCCTCTGAAACTGGAATTCGGACTCCTTGGACAGTAGAATGATCTTCCTGAAGATTTTGAGAAAATTCAAGGACCTGTTGTGGATCAAACTCTTGAAGTCTCTGAAAATATCCTACCCAACCTGCCTGCTGAAAAATTTGATACGCTTCTGGGAATAATTCAAGCAGAGCTATCGAGCCAGGCTCATGTCAAATAGCAGGTCCTCCCATAGTTAAACAACTTTGGTAAAATGCAAAGTCAAAGAGCGAAGTTGCCGGACTTCGAACAGAGTAAACTTTGCAAATGAGAACATGGAGTAATGGTGAAGAGGCGAAGTAATGGGTAGGAAAAATGACGGTAATTGGCATGTTGTGAAATGATGGCATATAATTTCGATATTCCCCCCGACTATTGTTGGCGAGGAGTCAGGTCTCGCGGACAAGACCCAGGTTCAAGAGTTGTGGCCAACAAAGGAGTCCGATGTAGTCTAGGATCACGCCGGCATTTTCACCCTACTCTGGAGAGAAGTGAGTCTCACCCGAGGCGTGCCGCAACCACATGCAGAAGCGGATTAGACCAATGGCAAGGAACAGAGTTGCAACTCATGATGGACAATGCATCGATTATATAGACAGAGTCATGTACGCAAGAGCACTTAAGAAGCATTCAGATATTAGCAAATAAAATTTTAAACCAGCATAAACACATTACATGCATGTAAACCTCTTGTTGAGACAACAACCTTTCATTATATTAATCTCTTGGCCAAGCTCATGATTACATAGCATCTTCAGCGATAGCTTACAACCCTGATACAGATGTCTTACGGAACAGAAAGGTAGAATAGAGAAGATTAGGAACCACAGATATGTCATGCATGATTTCCCGCAGCCGCTCTGTGCTTCTTCTCCTGTCACGAGCCTCGCAACCTCTGCTGCATCCACTCTTCTTTCAGCCGGGTGACTGTTATTTATTCACCCGCTATCGCGACTATCAGTTCCTCCCTGTGTCTTTTCTTCAGCTGCTTCCAGCTTCTCTCCTGTTATCTGTGTGTTCCGATTTCTGTCTTCTGCTGTGTGTTTTCTTCATCTGTACTTGTGCGTGTTCTTTCTTCAGCTATCTCATGCTTCCCCACCACCTTGATAGCTCCGCTACTCCTGGTAGTTGCGACGCGGTCGCGATTGCCATGTGTCTTCATGCCGCAACTCAAAAGGTCATCCTTTATTCAAAATTTAAAATGTTCTAACCAATATTTCAAAAACAAGGGCCCCAACAGGCCTCGACCACAGTTCCTTGACTCATCCCCGAGTCAATAAAAAATGACAGTTTCCACCTCCATTGCCCCGCTGGATCCCGTGCCCTTTTCGGCCTGTGTGCCTTCGTCTCGTGCCAGTTCCTGCTGTGCGCCTCCAAGTGGCTGTTCAAACAAGGGCCCCAACTCCGGACCCTGCGGAGCGCTATATCTTTGAGCCCAGTGAAGTCCGACACAGCTTGCTGCCATCCCTGCATTAGCGATTCTGCTTCCTCAGTGATCCTAGTGGCAGCGGCCTCCTCTATATTCACCGGGATAGCCCCGAACATCGTGGTAAGCTTGATCTCGGCCTCTGTAGCTAGTTGTTGTATTGATTTGGCACTGGCTTGAATGGGCGGATGGAGTTCCCGAATTATCTGCTTGGCCGTTACTGAGTTGGCCTCGGTCTGGTGCATTTGAACCTCAAGCTCGTCCGCTTGGACATATAGTTGATCTAACCACACGGGATCCGTGGTCTCCTGAATTTCCCCGTAAATCTGTTGCAGTTGGACAGAGATGGGCTGCGTTTTGACTATGAGGGCGAGTGAGCACTCCTGCAGACTTCGCAGGAGGTCGTAAGCCTCACGCGCCGTGGAGTGAAGGGTCGCCTGCATGTGAGCTGCCTGGGTCTGCTTGGCTGCCACTTGTTCAGAGTATACAATCTGCGGGTCGGGGAGCGCGGGCCGTGCGGCTAACGCCGCTTGAAGTTCCTGATTCTCCCTGCGTAGACCAGTGAAGGCAGACCGAATGTGGTAAGCCTGCATGGCTACATTTCTCTCCGCTATATCGCCAGGAAGTGGGGCATGGTGAGCCCTTACAGCGGGCCATAGGTCTGAGAACGCCTTAGTGACAATGGTGATCTGCTCCTACAGGTAGGCCTTCTCCGTGGTCAGCTAGTCGCGATGTTCAGTAAGCGCCATGATCTGGTGATGCTGCTCATCGCACCTCTGCTACAGCTCCGAATGAAGCTGTTCGGCCTGCAGGGCCACCCTCTAAATGAATAGGTACAACTGGGCTGTACCCCATGTTTCTACGTTGGGGGTGCCAGAAGCGCCCTGCTTCGGCATTCGCTCCTGCAAAGGTTGCCCACTGGCCACTGATCTGTTGGAATTCTCAGGAGGGGACACTGGTGTCTGTAGCTGCGTTGAGGTGCCCATGTCTAAATCTGGTCGTTCTTGCTGAGTGGTCTGGCCTATGGGGGGAGGGTCAGCATGCTCAGACGGAGCCTCGACCGAGTCAGCCCCAACGTTGGCCTACCGGGTAAATATAGTAGAGAAAGAACCCTGGGGTGTGGCCACGGGGTCGACTGGTGGCACTACGGCCGTAGTATTGGAGGTAAATTCTGCCCCGTGGTCCCCTCCAAAGAGTTCCCAGATAAGGGGGTCGAATACAATGGCAGATGAGTTTTATGGAACAGATGAAGTGGCAGGTGGATGGACGGTGGAGGGAGCGGTGGACGGCGTGATGGAGGTATGGGGGAGGCGAATATTGATGAATTATGAGGGGTCGATAAGGGGTTCCTCCGGAACTAATGTCCCTGTGAGCGGATTGGGTGGCGGATCGTCATCAGTAAGGTCCACCACTGGATCAGTGACGGTGGTGCGGGCCCGCTTGGCTGGAGGGGGATCTAATTGATCAAGTCCCGGGCCCGTTCCGCCCATGGAGGTGATGATGGGGCTGGCAGAAGTGAATAAGTTGGTAGGGATGGGAGAAGTGAGAGGGGCAGTATGGGACAGAGAAAGAGAACGACTGAGCTAGAATTCAGAAAATAAAGGAAACAAAGGGGCACCACTGGAAATAACTTGGGCCGCCACGTTGAAATTCCGTACCTGAGTATTGAAGTGGCGGACGACGGGGACCAGTGGTTCGGGGAGTTCCTGTGAGATCCCAGCTGCATCCTGAGGAGATCCTGCCGTGATCTGTGAGGGCCCTGCCGTGCCCGTCTCGGCAGGCCATTGCGCCGACAACATCCGCTCAAAGTTGTACCTAGGGATCCCGTCGCGGATGTGCTTTGTGACCCCCGGCCACGAACAGACCTCGCAGTGGAAGGTAGCATCGTCCAGCTGGAATTTGAGTGGCGTCATGTGGAAGGTGGCTTCCGGCACGTAAGTGGGGTGGAGGTAAGTGTGCCTGTGGCTTACCCCGAACCATACCTGCTCACTGTAGTCATCCAACAGGTTCCTGGGCACCCGTTGCTGGTTAGCCACCACATCTATCATTAGCCCGTACCAAGACCGAAACGCTTCCGCATTCACCTGTTTAGTGCTGGGGTCAGAGGACACCTGCCAAGGGGTGAATTTCATCGCGAGGGGCTGGCTCGTGGTAGTTTCTGCCGGCAGCCGGACAGGAGGAGTGTGCCATTTCCACATGGCAAAAGCTACAATCAGGTAACCATAGATGAAACTATTGGTGCGCTTATAATTCTCTTCGCATGCCGCGAATAGTTCTTTGAGCACGAAAGAACACCAATTCAGCCTGGTGCCTTGGACACAGTGCTCCGCAATGGAGATGGTATCCAAGGTGCACTCTCCTTTGGTATAATGCCGCATCGTCTTGCTAACAATGAGATAGCAAGCAAACCGAATCTCCATCTTGTTAATCAGATCAATTTTGGTGCCTTCCCCCCCCCGGCGAGTGCCATATTTGGCATAGAGGTCTGTATCACCCGTCTTTCATGCGCGCTTGGAAGATGTATGATCGGCAGCAGAGACGTCTGCGCCATTCTGGGACAGCCCTGTGAGGCGATGAATGTCTTCAACGTGAATGGGGATCTCCTTGTTTAGCCACAAGGACCCATTCTGAATTTGGCTGAGGAGGAACCAGGTGCATTGCAGGGCCGGTCCGGTAGTCCCAAAGACAGGGAGAGTTATTAAATTCATCAGGGACAATTGCTGGAGGCCCCGGAACTCTGGTCGCATTCGGTTGGCTGAGCTATCGCCTGGTGTGTAGTGATGCTCCATATATGTCTGCCAATGGAGGGGGGGGGAATTCGACCGAGTCGGACAGGTTGGCATCTATCAATGCTGCACCGTCGTATTTGCCAACCAGTGACTCTGTCTTGTGGATCTGACTGTCCAGCGCTGGTTCAGCAACGGATAGGAGAGCCTTTGGCATTTTGGCACGGCGATGGTAAACCTGGAGAATTATCCTAGAGCTTCTATCATGGTGCGGTGCGTTTTGAGACTTCAACCGCTCTGGTGTCGCTGCAATTGCCAAGTTGAACTGGTCCGGCATTCTCGTGCTGTTGGTCTCCATGCAATTTATGTCATCACCTGGCACGAGCGGAGTTGATGAGACCCCATAACGATAATTTATTCCTGCTGGCCTTCATGCCTGTGATAATCGTGCGATCGATCGCATGCCTGTGTGTAATCTGACAGTTGCTGACGGTGGCATGGGGAAATGGGCGGACGCGACAGTTGAGGGAACTGCGGATGATGGCAAATGATTATGGTATGGTTACTGCCTACTTATGGTAATTTATGATGCAAATCTGAGCGATCCTACGGACTGACAAAAAGGATTGACGGAAATGACCTGGACTGATACTGGCACGTGGATGGATCCTACAAGGATGACACGCTGGACAGGCGCCGCCCCGACCACAGTCGGTTGCAGTGCGGCTCGCACAACTGAGCGGTTATTGACAGACCACCTATGAATCGGAAAAGACTCCCTACGCTCATCCTGGTTGCGGGAGAGTTATTCGACTAAGCTACGCTACGGGTGTTCTCGGGTGCGAGAGTTATTGATGAGAAGTGAAAGGTACTTACTCCTGGTAGGGTTTCAGGTGTGCGCCATTCACCCACCCAGGGAGAACTGTACCGTCCAACTGTGCCAACCAAATGGCTCCTGAGTCGCGAATCTCGATGACAAAGTAGGGTCCGAACCAGTGCATCTGGAGCTTGCCTTGAAACTTCTGGAACCGGCTTTCATATAGAAGAACTTTGCCGCCACCCTGAAAGTTTTTGTTCTTAATGTGGCGGTCATGCCACGCTTTCTACCGGTCCTTCTGAATCGTCTGCTGGAATTCGGCCAGGAAGCGGGCCTCATCCAGTTCCTGTAATTCATGGAGGCGCTCCTGGAGGCAGGCCTCTTCCGAAAACTTGAGAGACGTGGCGATCAACATGCTGGGTACAATAAACTCGGCGGGGATCACAGCCTCTTGGATGTACATGAGATGGAACGACTTTTGATTGGTCAAGCGCGTCACCGTATTCCGATAGGCCCACAATGCCGCAGATAGGCGCTCATCCCAATCATCCCGCTGGGCATTGAAAATCTTAGTCAGGCCCTTCTCAAGAATCTTATTGAAGGCCTCCACTATACCATTAGCCTGCGGGTGATACGAGCTACTCTTATGATGCTGAACCATTAAGGTGTCCAGCAGTGTCTTGACCGTGTCGTTAATGAAGTGCGTACCCTGATCACTGGTTAAACTTCGCGAGCAGCCAAACCGGCAAATGATGTGCTCAAAAATGAACTGGGCGGCGGTATCCGCCGTGCAGTCGCGTACTGCTGCTGCCTCAGCCCACCGGGTAAGGTAATCCGTGGTGGTAATGATGTACCGGGCCTTGGAGTGTCTGGCGACTGGGGCTATGGGACCCACAAAATCGATAGCCCACTTTTCGAACGGCCGCAACACATGCACCGGGTGTAGCGGAAGCTCGTCCCGGTGAGAGGGCCTTCCTATCCACTAGCAAACATCGCAGCGCTTCACGTAGGCCTTACAGTCAGCATGTACTGTCGGCCACCACAGGCCAGCTTGGAGCACCTTTATTGCGGTGGGTTTCACACCCACATGCCCTCCCGCAACACCGCTGTGACATTCCCACATTACCGCTTCCCATTCGTGGTCAAGGACGCATCTGCGCAACACCTCATCGAGGCCCAATTTGTATAGCTGCCCCGCGATCAATTGGTAGTCAGCCACCTGGACAACCAAGTGGTGTTTCTAGAGCGGGGTGTAATCCTAAGGGCATTGCCCCGAGGTCAGATAGGCGGCAATGTCGGCCAAGTAATCCGGGACCGCTTCGACGCGAAAGAGGTCAGCATCCGGCAGCTGATCGTCCAAAGAGCCGTCATTCTTGCCCGTCTCCAACTTGGATAAATGATCGGGACCGACATTCAACCTGTCGGGCTTGACAATCACCTCAAACGTGAATTCCTGGAAAAGTAGAAGCCAGCGACAGATCCGTCCTTCCAAAATAGGCTTATTCACCAGATACTTCAATGTAGAGTGGTCCGTAAAGAATTTGAATTTTCCACCCAGAAGATAGTGGCGGAACTTCTGGAGGGAGTACACCATCGCCAGCGCCTCCCGCTCGGTCGTGGTGTAATTCTTCTCTGCATTCGATAAATTGCGGCTGGCGAAGTAGACGGGGTGGTCAACTGTCGTCTCCCCGGGTTGCGCCAAGACAGCCCCAAGTGCAATACCGGATGCATCGATATGCACATGGAACTGCTTATCCCAGTCGGGGTGAACAAGTATGGGTGTCGTTGCCAGCTTCTCCTTCAAGGTGTCAAGGGCCCTCCTACACTCCTCCGTCCACTGGAATACTTCTGACTTTCGCAACAGTTTCTCCAAAGGGGCTGTAATATTTGCGTAGTTGCGGATAAACCGCCTGTAACTTCACGGTTTCGGGGGCTTCCATGTGAGCTATGACCGCGACCTTGGCGGTATCGACACAGACCCCTTGCTTGCACACCACGTGGCCTAAGAGTGTGCCGAATGGAACTGCAAAAATACATTTCTTCAAGTTCAAGGAAATCTGCAGCTGACGACACCAGTCAAACATAATACGCAAAAGGGTGGCATGTTTCTTCAACAGACTGTAGACGGTCCAGTCGTCCATGTAGACCTCCAGAAACTTGTGAATGTACTCCCGGAATGTAGCAATTACAATCCGGGAAAACACAGCCGGTGCGTTCTTCAGACCAAACGGCATAACGTGGTATGCGAATGATCCCCACTCAGTGGTGAATGTCGTCTTTTCTTTGTCTTCTTCGGCAATGCGCACCTGATGGTAGCCTAAGAACCCATAAGTGAAGGAATAGGCTTCGTTTCCCACAACATGGTCTAGAACTTCATCGCTGAAAGGAGTGGGAAACAGATCGTGGATGCAGGTATTGTTCAGACTTCGGTAGTCTACGCAGACACGTATCTCCGCTTTTTCCTTATTTTTCTGAATGACAATGGGACTCACCCACTCTGCTTCTTCTACTGGAAAGATAAGACCTACAGCCAGCATCTTGTCGATCTCCATCTTGACCTTTTCTTTGATACGTGGGTTCAGCCGGTAGGGTCGGTGCTTCACCGGCTTGGCCCCCGGTTTCAGCACGATGCGCATTTCGCCAAGGTCCCCCTTGATCCCCTTCAGGTCTGCAACCGAGGACTGGAACAAGTCTTCGTATTCCCGAAGGAGGATGAAAATTTATTTTGTCGTTTCCTCATCCTAGTAATCTCCCACTGTTGCCAGCTTGGGTTTCTCGTCTGTTCCAATGTTAAGCTTCTTCATCTTTAGTGGCTGTAAATGGACTCCTTCAGTCGTCGACTCTTAACTGATGTTCCGCTCGCCTTCCTTTTCGTCAAAATAGAGATGCCTGAGGTCCTCCAGACTATCATCATCCGGATCGCCGTCAATCCGTTGGCAAACCAGCTCGCTCCTGGCCTCAGGTCGTGACACAACCGGGCCCCCGTCGGGCTCAGGATGGCGGAAAAACAAGACCTCCTTGATTGCCTGTAGGGCCCGAGACTCCTGCGCCGTCTCCCCTTCGAACAAGAAGCACCAAACGAACTTGTCTGTGACTTCCTGCCAAGAGCGGGTTCCCCGTTTCCGCTCTTCCTCCGGGTACCAGGCCTAGGGGATTGTATCCAGGGAGTGGATAAACCTGTGGACCCATAGCTCCTCAGGGTACCTGGTGCTACGCCACTGCTCCTCACAGGGCCGCAAATGGTGTCGCGGGTTGGAAGTTGCATGATACTTAAGCATACTGCGAGGTCCTTCCTCCTCTTTGAAGCATGCCCGCAGAGCATCCGCCACGCAATCCCATCGCAACAGAGTGTTGCGGTGATTTTTCCACCACCGTGCCGACGTGGATTGGAAGGCCACATCCAAAAGTGGCATCCGGCTTTCGGCTGGGACCATGTCTTCCACCTTGGTAATAAAAGTATTGACAGCTTGCATGTTTGACAGGGTGGGATATCCGCGGACCTCAGTCCCCACCCACCGGACTTGGGCAATGGTAGCACATCTCCGCGTGGTGGTCTCATACCCCCCTTGCTGCCAGTCTTCCCACACGAGTTCGGATCCGAGTTCCGAGCTCTGCACACTCTGCCAACTGAGAGAGCCAGTCGCGGTTGGGTTAATATAGTCGTCCCGCTTTCCTGCGGTCATCTGATAAAGGTGGTCCATCATCTGAGCATCCTCCCGATTGTCCACTGTTTCCGTATATCGCGGGCCCTGATACGGGTCAAGGGGCTGGGTGACCCGTACCTCCCCATCCTCAAAGATCATCAGCTCCTTTTTAAGGTCGATGACGGCGTAATTCTCAAAAGCCCAGTTAATGCCGAGTAAGGCAGGATAAGGATCCTTGTCACCCATGATATCAATAACCTCAAAATCGGTGTATGTCTTCACCCCCGCAATGTCGACCTCGACACCCTCGAGCCGGCCGATTGGCAGAATGCAGTACTGGTTCGCCATCCTGAGTTGGATTGGCAAGTAGGCCAGTCGTGGCCTTCCAAGGGCCTCCCACGTCTTTCGTGGTAGGATGTTGACGTCGGACCCCAAGTCCAGCATGGTATCGCTGATTTGGAATCCCGCAACCTGCGTGTTAAGCCGGAATTCTTTGCCTGTTCATTGCTTGTTCCGCTTGATGCGCTGCACGTATTGAGGGGCAGCGTCCGCCGGATCCCTAAGTCTTGTACGCCCCTGTAATTCTCCTTCCAAAGCATGCTTAAGCTGCTGCCGCAGCGCAGCATTGTCAACAATCTTGAGGAATAACTAGAGCCAGTCCTCGATCACAGTGCTTGTGGCGTTCTGCGCCCCAAATTCTGGCAGCAAGGGCTCCTCCAAACCCCCCACGTCCCGCAGCTGAGCGAACGTCTCAACTGCCTCCTGTAAATACTTCTTCTGGGCTTCGGGCCTGATTAACATCTTCGGGGATGCCGACCGAACCACTCGTGCTGGCTCCTTCCCATGGGCATCCTCCCCATTTTTCTTCTCACCCCTCGTCACGATCCCGACATTTTGCATGTCTGGGGTCGTGATCCCTCATGGCTCTGAATTTATCAGATTCGCTCCCCTCTGCCTCGCCCGTTCTTCCCACTTCTTGGTGAGCTCCGAACAGTCCTCTGTGGCGTGGGCGTTTACCCGGCACTGGGAACACCAGGGTCATCGCGGAAGGGGACATTCTCGAGCCACGTGAACCTCCTGGTCACAGTTGTAACATTTCACCGGACAGCGTCCTCCTGTGTGGCCTCCCCGCATGCTGCCACCTCTTCCCCTTGGGGCCTCGTTCACCCTGTAGGAGGGACGATCCAATCGATCCGCAAGTGCGTCGAGCACCCTGCACTGCTCAGTGTTGTGAGTCGTGGAAACACAAAATTCACAGTACACATTGTTTGGGACCGTGGAGTACTTCTGTAGTATCGGGCACATCCGAGGAGGATGCCCCAACGTCCGGAAAATCTCGCAGTACTCTGTGGTGGAGGAACCCGGTTGAGGTGGGAACCCCGCGTAAGGCTGTTGCAGCTGGTAGACCCCCTGCGGATTCATCGTCGCGCCACCACCAGGTGGTGGACCCCCCTGGATTTCCGCGACCGAGGGTCCTACCCCTACGCCACGCAACCGGGGACACTCGGTTGCGACGTGGCCCTCGACCAGGCAATGAGTGCACCAAACATTCGGCCGCGCTGGTCTCACCGGCTGGAGCTCCTTGAGCTTTTCAGTCAAGTTGGCGATCTGGTGTTGCAACCCTATCAAAGAAGGATCTTGCGGGGCCGGCCCCCCCCGGTATTCCTAGGGGTAGCCGGCCATGGCTTCAATCTTCATGGCCTGCTCCAAAGCGTCCTGCAGATTATCAATCTTCTGCTGAGTGAGAGGGGTTCGTGTCAAGGGAAGCAGAGCCTTGATGAACCAGTCCCTCTGGTGGTTTGGATCGATCGGGTAGCTGAGTTTCCCGATCGCGTCCTTGAATCGCCGCATCAACTCCCACGCGGTCTCACCTTCCTTCTGCTTAATTTCCCACAGCTCGAATAGGCCCTGCTGGTCTGTCTGGGGAAGCTTGAATTCGCGGACAAAATCCCGCTTTACGTCCGCAATTACGGGGTTAGGATGAGCCTCAGACCACTTGATAAACCATCGCAGAGCCCTCTCTCTGAGCGTGGTTTGGAACTCTATTAACTTCCCTGCATCTGGCGTCTGCCGAGCCCTCCAGATGGCTTCGCACAGATACCAGTGTTGCTCTACATCATCATTGCCCCGGCCAGAGAACTCTGGATACCGGGTGAAAGATCCAGCCATGTGTACTTGCGGAGTATTGACCAGGATAAATCCTCTAGGTCTTGGTTGCGTAACGGTTCCACTAGGGAATACAACACTACTAGTAACACTGCTATTACTAGACGTTACTGACGATGATGAACTACTGTATGACTGCCTCAATGCTTGTAACTGAATGAAAATATTACTTAAAGGTTGATACAGTACCAGGGGAAGGTAGGGATCCTGGCCATGCAGAATGTGGGAAGTAGGGCTGCCTGTAGGGGTGAGTGTCGTCTGCTCTTGAAACATCCGCTGCATCACACTGTGCCATTCGTCATCGGAACTCTCTTCGGGCTGCGTCTTTCCATCATCTTCGTTAGTCACCATCTCTCTTCTTCGCGTCGCTGGGCTCCCATGCACCCGCCGCACTTCCACCGCTGTCTCGTCTTCTTCCCGGGTATCCAAATCCATAATTCCTATCCTATGAGGCACCTCCTTATGATTTTTCCTCTCGATCTCCCGTCTCTTCAAATCTCACATCACCCTTCTTCGCCACCTATCGGCGATCTGTGCCCGCCGATGCGCACATTGCTCCCTCAACTTGCATGCGGCCTCAACATCCATTCCCCGCTTCCTGCTTTCACATTCTATGTAGCATCGGTCCCCTCAACCCTTCCCCCAGCACGGGTGGTTTACGCTTCCATACTCGTTTTGTGGAATTAAATCAACCCTTCATCCACCATCAGAGCTTTAATCCACAGCGGAATCTCCTTAAGCAGCTTCCCTCTTAGCCCTGAGTGGAAGGCAGCCTCGGCTTTCAAGAAAGATTGATAGCACTCAGCAGCAAACTCCACAGTGTATCCTTCCAATGTGGTCCTTACCCAAAAATCCACCGCGCGGGTTAGTTCAGTGTCCACCCGATGCAGCGCCACCAGATCTTCGTGTGCCCACCTGCGGTTTATCTTCCGCAAACCTTCTCGAGGCATCGTCGCTCGTAATCTCTGCAACCAATTGTAAAGGTCGGTAGGGAACCTTCCCCAGAACATTTCGTACGTATCACTGGCTGAGTCAAAGAAAAGGATGAGCTCCTTGATCACCGCCTCCTTTTGCTTGGTCAGCTCTGCTTACTGAGCAATGAACTGGTCGAGATGATTATCCCACCATCGCCATATCTCTCCTTCAAAAATCCTCAATACCATGATCTAGTTCCCCTCAGAACATGCAGGTCCCGAAAACGGAACCATTCGTTGGCGAGAAGTCAGGTCTCGTGGACAAGACCCAGGTTCAGGAGTTGTGGCCAACAAAGGGGTCCGATGTAGTCTAGGATCACGCTGGCATTTTCACCCTACTCCAGAGAGCAGTGAGTCTCAACCGAGGCATGCCGCAACCACATGCAGAAGGGGATGAGATCAATGGCAAGGAACAGAGTCGCAACTCATGATGGACAATGCATCGATTATATAGACAGAGTCATGTACGCAAGAGCACTTAATAAGCATTCAGACATTAGCAAATAAAATTTTAAACCAGCATAAACACATTACATGCATGTAAACCTCTCATTGAGACAGCAACCTTTCATTATATTAATCTCTTGGCCAAGCACATGATTACATAGCATTTTCAGTGATAGCTTACAACTCTGATACAGATGTCTTACGGAACAGAAAGGTAGAATAGAGAAGATTAGGAACCATAGAAGTGTCATGCATGATTTCCCACAGTCGCTCTGTGCTTCTTCTCCTGTCGCGAGCCTCACAACCTCCGCAGAATCCTCTCTCTTTCAGCCGGGTGACTGTTATTTATTCACCCGCTATCGCGACTATCAGTTCCTCTGTGTCTTTTCTTCAGCTGCTTCCAACTTCTCTCCTGTTATCTGCGTGTTCCGCTTTCTGTCATCTGCTGTGTGTTTTCTTCATCTGTACTTGTGCGTGTTCTTTCTTCAGCTATCTCATGCTTCCGCACCACCTTGATAGCTCCGCGACTCCTGGTAGTTGCAACGTGGTCGCGATTGCCATGTGTCTTCATGCCGCAACTCAAAAGGTCAAAATTCAAAATGTTCTAACCAAGATTTCAAAAACAAGGGCCCCAACAATCACTGCACCAAGAAAATCTGCAAATAAACTGTCATCCAATGCTTCCTCCCAAGTGTGCAAAACCAAAGTGTTTTCATCAATCAAAGGTGGAAAGTGTGAATGGAAACATGCTATCTGTCTCATGGCCTCCAAAAAGTAGGAGTGATACATGGTGAATGAGTGCCTCCCTCACCCATGCTATCATCCAAATGAAGTGAGTCACCTTCCAACATGGTAACTCATGAAAAGTATCCTCCACCTTGTGCTCCTGAAATGAAGGTGGGTTGAATGAGTGTGCATTATAGGCAAGAAGGCCTATCCCACATTTTCCTCCTCTCACTCATGATAAGTGTAGAGGGCATGCTGATATTGGGCTGAAATATGATTTCCCTCCAATGGCAAGAAGAATATTGAGCCTCCAAATACTCTTCCTCCACAATCATGAGTCATGCCAGCCCAAACCATTCCATTCAAGATGAATGGCACATCATCACCACATGGCATCCAAATCAGAAAATGGCTAAAGGTTATGTGCAAGTTTGGATGATACATATGGTCTCTCTGGTGGATACAACGCAGTTCTCCCAACTGCTACTTGAGAATGTAATATGGAAAGTGTTCCTGCAACAAGTTACAAGTTGGATGTGTATGTTATCCCAACATGGGAAAGTAATCATCAATGTCTATCAACTGTACATATATAAAATAACAATACACTTTCCCAATGTCATGTATATATGGGCTACTATCATCATAAATATTGGCCCTAAAGTGACCATGAAACCCAAAAATACTCTTGTTCTTTCGAGGAGCAATGCACTGTTCAAACATGGTGGGAAAGTACAAGTACTCAATGGAGTAATCAACAAGTACAGAAAAGAATTTCCTACCATACATAGTGAGTAGGCTAAAAGTGAGATCCATGTATAAGCTCCCCCATGAGGATCCTCTCACAAAAATCTGCAAGAGGAAGGGATACACATACTCTTTGGAACACTCCATCAAAAAGAACATACTCCCATGTGTCAGCACTGTAGGCCTTAAGAATAAGGCTCCATGACTTCTCCCTTTGACATCCCATATGCCAAATCCATCCACCATCATGCTGATATGTGAGAAGATCATCTTCTGGCATGGAAGTCTCTCATGATCCTCCAATACTGAAGGGTAGCCTCCTTGCACTATGAATGTGCCTCTCTTCTCTTTAGAAATATCATGAAAAGTATGGGAAGAATTTTTCCCATACTCTACCAAGTGTAACCATAGCAACAAAAAATTTTGTTTCTGCCTCATCTCTCCCTCATACAAGATTCCTTTGAACAAAAAAACATCAGCAATACATGGAAGCAAGATACAATAAAAACAAGTTGTCAATTGACAACCGGAGAGTGAATCTTGGTCCCTCTCATGGAACCAACGCAGTGCACCCTTGGCCTGCATCAAAATAAGAATCAACAAGTGCTTTACCAGCCGCTTTGTTTCTTCCATAGTCATCTCATAAGATGAAAAAATGAAGTCACAATATGGTGTCATTGATGCACACCAAGAGACATATGGCTTCCCCCACAGCTCATCAAAAAGATAGCCAAGATCAATGCTACAAGTAGCTACAAGTACATCATCATATAATATGCAAGAAGAAATGTTTCTTCTTATTACATCATGTTGTTCAAATAAAGGAAAGAAGTAAAATACAAAACATGAAATGATACCTCCTCCATTATGTAAATGAGGTCTTGAGCTGAAATGGCACAACTGGAAATTCTTCCTCACTTCAAATGAGTAGGAAGGTAGCTATGACATCCTCTCTATCACCATCCGGGCTATGCATCTCTCCATATGCTGATATATGTCATGCTGGATGCCCTCCCAAGTGAACTCCTCCATCAACTAGACATATGCATCAAAGTGCATAGAAGAGAAGTCCTCATGTGTTGCATGTAGCAGCTTCTCCTTGAGACTAGAAGATCTAGTCAAGAAAATCCAGCCATAGGAATATATGACCACATCTCTCACCATGTATCTGTCATCTCCATCCGGGTCATCAAGAATCATGCATGCACTAAGATCCTTGGAGTACTCCACCAAAAGCTGAGATCTCCAATAAGGATCAGTCCTCCTCAATGACAACGCTGGTGATATGGCATGTGAAGTTCCACTCATGTTGCTGCCTACTACTTTGAAATCCCCCATGCCAAATTTCTCATCAAAACTCTTCACCTCTCCAAAATCCAAGAGTATTGAACCCAAAGACAAGACATCTCTTATAAACTGAAGATGAGATGGCCTCCCAAGTGGAATGCCTCCATGAAGTGAGACATCAATGTCAAGAGTAGACTACATAGGTGATTGGGCAATCTTGCCTCTGCTTCTATAGCACAAATCAGTCAGCCTCTTCCCTGCATTGGCTCTCTAAAATAGAGAAGAGTGTATGCCTCTCATCAACTAATGTTGCTCTTGCTCCTTTCCTCCTCCTTCCAGTTGCAATGCTACACAATCATGCTGCTCACTGATTGTGCTTGGACCTCTATGTACGAGATCCTTGGGAAATTCTTGCAAGGATACAAGAATCCCTCCTGTGGGAGCATGTGCTCCTCCCTCCTCTGCATGAGGCACTGGATGTGCTCTAGATGTGACAACGTTGTTGCCCTCTTCTCCATCAATGTGTGTAGGCAACATCTCAACAATTGGATCCCTTTGTCAAAAAGTGATCCCCATGCCCTCTTGTTCAAGAATATGAACTGGAATTTTTGCTTCCGGAAATGTGTAATGCAAGACATCAGCTCCTCTCATGGTTTTCTGAAATGGAGTTTCATCCATCACATGCAAGGGTTTTGTTTTCTCAACTTTTCCTTGCTCATGTGTCTTAGGAAGTTTTTCACCAAACCTCTCCACCAATGTTTTTATGAATCTTGCATAAGAGAAAGTGTTGGAATTATTTAAGGAATAAGATTTAAAAATCCACCATGCATGAGCCTTACCTCTGAAATGTAGCGCTGCAACCCTAATAGCTTCATCTCCGGAAATATGGTGCAGTTGCAAATAGGATTTTAGCTCCTTCACCCAAGCTCCAACTGAACATGTAGGTGATCTGGAAAAAGTAGATAGAAGAAATATATCTGCATCCTGCTACTGGATCTTCTCCATCTGGATCTTGAAAAACTCTTGGAATTCAATATGATCTCTAAACCTCTCATTTTTAGATTCATACTCCCGCAAAAAATCACTAAGAGTCATTCTCTTAGGCATTCTTCCTCCTCCCATCCATCTCAAGATAGCTCTGGGCATGTGACTGCGCTGTGCATCATGGAGTGCAGCTGCATGCTCACACTCACCATGTGAAATCTAGATTCAACTCTAGAATCAACCTCCTCTGGATATTTCATCTCTAGTCTCATTTTCTTCAGCTCTTCTTGAAAGCTCTTCATAGATTTTGGAAGAAGCTTTGTAAGCTTGTCTTCCTTTCTTCCTACACAAAATGAAGATTTATGGCTTCTGTCCATCTCTCCTTCTTCTGATAGCTAGATATCATAGGCTAAGCCAAGAGATCATGCTCTGATACCACTGTAATGTGCCTTTTGTAGGATTGCTCATAAATCATGCATCAAAAACGCATTTACAGTGACAAATATAATTAAACAGTGAAATAGACTCTTGGATCCCATATATTAGTCAATATAAATTCTAAATCCAAGAATAGAGCTGAAACAAATCAAACTAGGTGGGTTAAACAGACCTCCCACACTAGTGTAGCTAAAAATGGTGAAAAACCCCAAGACTGAAAAATGCCAGAGCAGCTGCTCAAGGGACTGCGCAGTCTAAGAGAGGGTTTACACATAAAATTATAGGAGAATCATATATCTAATCATATATTTATAAATAATTATGAATTTAAAATATCTAATCTCCTATACAAAATACAAGATAACCCGGCAAGGGTTTCTTGTCAAACACTCTATATATAAAGTGTGATATTCAAGAAATGACTAAATAATCACTGCAACACTGAGTACATGAGTGTAAAAGTCTGAAATATGTCTTATTTTATGTATAACCCTCAAGGGATTCCTCCCATGAAAGGATGAACCTCTCAATCACAAGGAAACACTACAACGGAGCCACCAAACCATGTAATGAACACTACCTCTAAAATAACGCATTCCCTAGCAGAAAAAGCGTTGGGAATGAATGGGAAATGTGTGGCCTGATAACATAGATCAGAAATAAGCTCTGGAGCTCTCCAAAAAGATCTCTCAAGTGAAGGAAAACGTCCTCCAATGAGAAACTAGCTCAGAAGCCGGGATTCCAATCCCTTCCACTGCTGCACCCAGCAACACTACACAATCTCCGGCAAAGTTGTGCTGATGAAGATGGCTAAAGCTTGGCTTGCAAACCTGATGTGTAATGAAGAACACAAACTCTCCCAATTAGCTACTCAAAGGAAAAAGGTGGGATTCCCACCTGGGAACACCCAGTGCTAAACAGCATTGCAACTTTGCTAAGCAGCAAAGCAGCAACAATTCTTGGCAGCCAAGAATAATAATTCTACAACATGCTCAATAATGCTACCATCCTCTTCCTTATATAAGATGTGAGTTTTATTTCCCTTGGCCCCACTCACTTAGGTTACTTCTAACCCAAGTTACATTTCCCTCCAAAATTTCTTTATTCATCCTAGGATTCCTCCACTAAAACTACGTTGTTGACTTGGTCAAAGCAGCTTCATTTTATCTTTGTTCACACATGGAGGTGTTTCATTAAGCTAGAAAAAGTGTCTCCTTTCACACTTGGAGTTTTTTTATCCTCCTTAGGAGACTTATGGGATTTTCTACCCATTTATTTACCGACTACAGCTGCTGCTAACTCTAATGTTCCATTTAGCTTGGAAGCTAAAATTTTGGAACATTACAGATTCCTGATTTAACCTTAATAATCTGTCTTTTGCCTTTATCTTTCATTCTTCTTTATGATTGTTTTGCCCTTTATATATTTGCTTTAAACCTTTGAATTTTTTCTTTAATTATCGTCTTTAGAGGCTAATCCTCTGTGTTTTCTCTCTGATTTAGGATTTAACTTTAATCCTTTAGCTTCCTTCATTTCTTTTGTTCCCTTCTCTAGTTGTTTGCTTGTTTTGTGCACAGGGAGGATCTCTTCATGGTATAAGGGTTTATAACTAATCGATGATCATGATTCATCGAGGGTTAAGTATTTTATGCAAAACCTTGGCCTTCTTTATTTTTATTTTCCTCTCGAAACATCATCCAGAGGTTATTTTATCATTTGAATGCCCCTCTAGGCACCACCGCCATTAAAACCTGCAAATATACAAACAAAAATTAATGAAAAACTTGCGGGATTGGATTAAACTGCATTTTTGGGTTTTTTGAGGCATTGGGGGTGATCTACAGAGGAGGAGGGAGTGTAGAGGGAAGGTTCTATGTGCTGAACTAGGTGGAAGGACGAAGAAAATTGAATTTTGGCCCGGGATGAGGAAGGCGGTTTTGGAAAAAATGCGGTCATTTATTGCGCGAACGATGGGTGGTAAATGGTTTTGAGCAGACGGTGTGCGATACCACTCAGCGTTGGACCCATGTCCAGGGAGAAACAACCCTTTTCGTGTGGGTTGATGGCGTTAAACCTTGGCGCAAAATTCCACGTGATAAGATTTTGAACCGTCGGATCTCAAGAGATGAGATCGACAGTGCGGAATGATTGAGGGATCGGCATGTAGGTTTATGGAGCGGGGCCCAGAGACAAGTGGCAGACGGCTTTAGTAGCAGGATAAAGTGGAAGGTGGGGCCCAACTTGGTGACGTATGCAAGTTTGTTGGGTAGCGGGGTTGAGTTAGGAGATGAGATGAAGGGTGGAAGTGTGGTGGCCGTTAGATCAGGGCCCAGTGCTCGGGATCAATAGTTCGGATGAGAGGATAGAGGGCGAGGATGAAGATGGGAAGAAAGGGAGAAACATTCCCACGTTACTCTTTTCAAAGGTTAAAGGGGGGGTTTAATAAGGTTTGGGGGTTATAAAAATAAAAGGAGTGGAGGTGTAGAATAAAGAATAGGGAAAGGGGCTAGGAAGAGGTGGAGGCCTTGGTTTTATGGGAAAAAGGGACCGAGGGTCAAAAATGAAGGGGTTTTTAGGAATATAGCGGAATGTTTAGGGTGAGGGTTGTATGGTAAGGGGGCTAGGTTTTTTAAGACGAAAAGGGGCTTAAAGGGATTTCACAAAAAGTAGGTTTTATCATAAAAATAGAGTTTTTCAAGGCTTTTAAAAGGCCCGATAGGGTAGAAATCAAAGTTTAAACAATGTAAGGAGGGTTTTTACATTGTTTAAGGGTTTTTAGACAAAAATGATGAATGAGGGAGGATTTTTTGGGGTTTTTGAGAGGGGAAAAAGGGGAATGAATGAGGGTGTCAATGGAGTGATAAATGAGGCCAATGAGTCAAAAAAAGGAGTTTTATTTGCAGCAGGTTAAACTTTGAGAAGGAAGAAGACAGGAAAGTTTAGTGAAAAATAGTCAAACTTAGGATGATGAAGGCAGTGAGATTTCTAGAACTCACAGTGTTTCTCCAATACTGTTTCTAGAAATCCCAAATCACTATTTAGTCATCTTTTAATATCAGCAAAATTTATAGATGGCTAACAGAATGCATCACTATAGTCACAACAGATAGTTCATCTCACCCTTTCACCTATCTCTCCACTGGATCTCCACTGGAACTGACATGAAAGTAGTTAACTTTTGTATTTTTTCAGTTGCAAGTGAGTCTCTAGTTATGAATTAGTTAATTAATTAATTCACTAAACTCTCACTAGTGTATCTTTCAGTTAGAACTAGATAAAACTAGCACAACTGAGTTTAACTCACTTAATTGGGTTAAACTAAATTAAAACTCATGTAACTACTCTTCCAACTATGTCATAACTTTTCCACTTCAATTCTAACTGAGTCCTCCATGCATGAATCACCAACCAACCTTAGGAATTGCGTAATTCCTTCAGCCCACTGATTTGCCAAATCTGTTCACTGAAATTGTAATATTCCTAATTTAGCTACAACTAATAGGAATATTAATTTTCTTCTAAAAGTTAGATAGATGAATAAATGGGCAAGGAGGCTCATAATTTGCTCTAGTATGAATAAAAATTCCTCCTAATGTGAAAGGGGATCATGAAATAACTAGTTCAAGCATCCACATGTGTGAACAAGGTCTAAACTATGTGGACAAGGTCAAGTTTGACCAATTCAACATGATTTATTCTCAAAGAAGTGGATCCTAAATAAAGCCAGCGCAATGTGAATAGAGATCAATCCAGCTAGACAAAATGAAGGCACCTTGAGTGTGAAAAGGGACAGGGCATGAAGATTCAGTCAAGGTTGACTAAGTCAACAAAGTTGTCTAGATACATTGAACCACCTTGATGGACAACGCAGTTTTTGTGGAGGAGCCTTTGCATGGAAGCAACCTCATAGTGGGCGGGACCCCTGGTGAGAGAGCGCATCAATTATACAATGAAGGAGATGGAAAGCATATGGACATATTGGAGATTTGATTTTTATGTGGTCTTCTTAGACTTCCTACATACTTGGCTATTTAGCTAAGTTGTTGCACTGCTTAGTGCAAGGGCTTTCCCGGGTGGGGATTCCCTTCTCTTTCTTGGAGATCTTGTTTGAGAAATATAAGAGGAGACTTCTGATTTGAATTTTCCACTACCTGGTGTTGGGCCAAGAATTTACCTTCAGCAAAAATGTAGTCCCTTTAGAAAACTGCGTTATTTCTTAAGGTGTGCATTGGGAGGGGTCAAAACCCCATTTTGAGGAGCTAGTTTCCCAAGAGGAGGATCAGTATTTATTTGGGAGAGCTAGAAGAAGATTCTACAGCCATTTATTTATATTTTCAACCATTATTATGCAAAGCTTCAGCTATATAGCATGATTCAGCCATATATTTGCAGCAACTTTCTCTTCTATATCTTTTCTGTCAAGAAACCTTTGTCGAGTCTTCTTGGATCTGTATAAAAGAGATTATATCTCTGATTTTATGCCTCATTGAGTAATATAATCAGAACATCTGATTTATTTCTCTATTTTCTAAGTTTTTACCTCCATTAGACTGCGCAATCTCTTATGTAGCAACTCCAGTATTTTGCAGTCTTGGGGTTTTGTTAATTTTAAGTTGTTTTGAGCATGGGAGGCCTGTTTAACTAGGCTAAAGGAATTTTTTTCTAAAAATATTTTGCATGAATGTCCTATATTGTCTATTATAAGTGACACAACCATTTTGTTTTCACTGTTATAACTCAATATTAAGAAAAAAACATTTTTGGGGCCAAAACTGCTGCTTTTCCCCACCTGGTGAAATTGTAAAAAGGCATAGTTTGTTGTTGTGATTGTTCTATGGAATATATGTGTTTAAATACACTATATGAGTTGATCACTTTCTGTTCTCCAAATTTTGAATACCTTAAGGTATTCTTATTGTTGTAGAAAATCCCGGTTTTGGGATATTACAGTGGTATCAGAGCAACAATATTGGCTCAGCCTGTGAGCTCAAGCACTATGGAGTCTTCTCATGGGAAGGAGAAGATTTGCAAAAGAAATCAGAGCAAACCCTTGTTTTCTGGAGAAAGGAGGTTCTCAAAACTTCTCTTGACAAATCTATAGGGCAAAAGCAAGGGCATCAAAGAAATGAGGAGGGAAACACATGAAGACCCCTCAACAAAATCTATACAAGAGGAAGATTCTAAGTCCTCATCTTTTGGATATGAGCACTCAGCCATATCATTAGATCTACCATGTTATATCAACAATTTCTTCATGAAGAGGAAGAAAGGAGATGTGCCAAAGAAAGATACTCTTGTTGATTATTTGCAGGAATATGAAGCTCAATCTGAGGAGTTCAAATATCACTTGAATTTCCAAGGGATTTTTCAAATGAAGGAGGAAAAGAGCACAAGGAGCAAGAAGCAAGGTGAGGGTAGATTCTTTCTATCCATTTTTTATGGATCACCTCTATGTACAGCAAGGGCTTGGGTGAAGGAGCTAGACACCTTTGTGCAGCAACATCAAGTTTCAGAATTTGAAGCTATCAAAGTAGTAGCGCTGCATTTTGAGAGTAAGGCCTATGCTTGGTGGTTATTTGAATCATTTTCCTTAAAGCATGCAAATACATCTACTTATGCAAGGTTCACTAAAATATTAGTAGAGAGGTTTGATGGAATTTCATGTGAAACATCTTCTATTGAAACAATCAAACCATATCAAACAAAGCTTTTGCATGAGTTGGAAGGGTCTCTAAATCCAACTTCGTTTTTTAAAACCAATGAAGAAGAGGTGAGCTTGTTTGATACTTTGCCAAGGGAAAGATCTCCTTTGGATGGAGAGATTTCTTCTCAAAAGGAAGACATGAAGATTCCTTCTTCAAAAGAGGACCAAGATCTAAGGTCTCTTGTTGAAGGTAAGGCAACCTCAACTAGTGAAGAGGAGAAAGGGGAGGCAGGAGAGGATAACGCAGTCATAACAAGGGCACCTCAAGCACCTCATGAAGAAGATTATGAAGCACTTTCTCCAAGGAAAGACACTCTTACACTCTTTCAAGGAGTTCAAAAAGGTCTAACACATAGAGCTCTTGGCATAGCACATGAGTAGCATGTACCTTTATTGCCAAATGATGAGATCTTGAAGATATGAGGAAGAAAAGAGGAGGGATGGCATCACAAGATGAATAGCATGTACCCTTCTCTATTTCAAAGTCTGAAAGAACAAAGAAGGCAACAGGACCTATGCAATAAAGGTAGGGGCAAATATGTTCACCTACATTCACAGCCTACTCTATGCCTTGATGCCTCTTTGCAAGGAGGAATTTCAGCAGGAAGACCTCCTGATTGGAGGAATACTAAAGTGTTCTCTCAAATATATGCAGCAGTAACATATTTGTCTAGAGAGGGAACCTTGGAAGGAGATACTACAACGCTGAGAATCAATTATGGAAAGCCAAGCAAATTTCTGAAATTGACCTTGCTATCTTCCATTCATCTATTTGCGTTGGAGGGAATAGATTCAGAAATCTGTGTTGATATGAGAATAGTATCAGAAGTCTACTCCATAGCTTTGGAGAAGCAAAGGATACTCCAATATATAATGAAAATTTCTAAACATAACAAAAATATAGTTTCATTTTTGTATGCAGGAGAAAAATTGCGGAAGTTTTGGAGGAAGCGAACCTTTCAAAAGGAGGGTGACTCTCCTAAACTTCAATCTTGTCTTGAGGAAGATCAGCTGCAAGAGAGGCAGCAAAAGAAAGTTGGGAATACTCCAACATGTGACTTTGACATCAAGCATGTCAAGGAGGAGAGCTATCATATGACAGATACCTCAGTTCAGACCTCTACAGCACTGTCAATGTTGGGAAGCTTAAACCCTTATTGGGAGTCCCAACTCTTGATGGAATATTCTAAGGACCTAGTCACATGTAAGGTTCTTGATGGGCAAGAAATGGATGGAAAGTATAAGGTATTTAATGGAGTCATTTATGTTCATGATCAGATCTAATTAACTAAAGTTTCCAAGCTCAAGAAAAAACTACTTAACACAACCTATGAGTTCTTGCTTTCAAATCCCACTAGTTTCATTAGAACATATCATACTATCTTAGATGGATTCATGTGGGAAAATTTAAAAGAGGATATGCACTCTCATATGAGTAAGTGCATGGATCATTTGTTGGTTGAGGAGGAACATAACTCTTGGGAATAGTTATCATTATCACCTCCTTATTCATTGAGTGTGAGAGGGAGCTCATCCATGAGCTACCTTGCTGATTTTAAACAAGTGTATGATAAACATTGTATTTCTGAACCTCATGATATATTTATTATATACTTGCATTTTCTTAACACTCATGTGCAGGTCTTGGCTCCAAGAGGGGGCACTTTTTCTGATGGGCTTCATGAGCCACTTTGGGCCATGAACAACGGCAATGCTAACCATTCCTTGCGAGATCTTGGAGAGGTGATGTACTCTTCATGGTATGATTCCTTAGCACCAACCATCATACACATTCTCCAAGCATGCAAGAAGGGTGGGGAAGCAAACAAGTGTTGGGGAGAACGCTTTTCATATCATATTCTATGGAAGTTAGGAGGAAAGTTGTGTTGGTTGCACATGAGGGACCATTTTCCTTCTCCCTTATTGTATATGGCAACTAGCATAATCTTACTTATGATCCCAAATGCTGAAGATGTTCCTATCTTTTTTGGGGGTATGGTTGGAGGAGAGGCACATTTGTTGGATGTGTCTTTGGGGAAAGAGAGTCCCTACTTTTTCTGCACTACATGTTCCAAGGGGAGCATGAGAAACTATAAGGCCAACATTGCATACCACTTGTTTCTTTATGATGTGGACCATATTTTTGGTTGGAGCACTTGGGGAATACCTCTCATGAGAAATTGGGAGGAGCTTTTCTATGAATTACCAAGCTGGAAGGTGATTCATTTTATTTGGATGATAGCATGGAGGGGGGAGACCTTCATTGATGATGAAATTCCCCATGATTTTCATCACTTCTATCTTGAGAAGGCCATCAATCAGTAAGGAGGTTTCCACATAGACCTTCCATTCTTTTATAAGGAAGGCCCTTGGGGTTATTCACCCAAGGCCAGCTTGCACAATTGGGAGGAGCCATTGGGAGACGGAATTTTTGCAGAAATTCTGAGGCAATGGAGGAGACTATTGGATGAGAGGGCCACAAGAGAAGGAGGGGAGATTTTGCAGCACCCTTGCATTTGCTTGAGGACAAGAAACATTTGGGAGGGGGAGACTGTAATATTCCTAATTTAGCTATAGCTAATAGGAATATTAATTTTTCTTCTAAAAGTTAGATAGATGAATAAATGGGCAAGGAGGCTCATAATTTGCTCAAGTATGAATAAAAATTCCTCCTAATGTGAAAGGGGATCATGAAATAACCAGTTCAAGCATCCACATGTGTGAACAAGGTCTAAACTATGTGGACAAGGTCAAGTTTGACCAAGTCAACTTGATTTATTCTCAAAGAAGTGGATCCTAAATAAAGCCAGCTCAATGTGAATAGAGATCAATCCAGCTAGAAAAAATGAAGGCACCTTGAGTGTGAAAAGGGACAAGGCATGAAGATTCAGTCAAGGTTGACTAAGTCAACAAATTTGTCTAGATACATTGAACCACCTTGATGGACAGTGCAGTTTTTGTGGAGGAGCCTTTGCATGGAAGAAACCTCATAGTGTGTGGGACCCCTGGTGAGAGAGCTCATAAATTATATAATGAAGGTTCAAAACCCCATTTTGAGGAGCTAGTTTCCAAAGAGGAGGATCGGTCTTTCTTTGGGAGAGCTAGAAGAAGAGTCTACAGCCATTTCTTTGTATGTTCAGCCATTATTATGTAGATCTTCAGCTATACAGTGTGATTCAGCCACATATTTGCAGCAGCTTTCTCTTGTATATCTTTTCTGTCAAGAAACCTTTGCCGTGTCTTCTTGGATCTGTATAAAAGAGATTAGATCTATGATTTTATGCCTCATTGAGTAATATAATAAGAAGATATGATTTATTTCTCTATTTTCTGATTTTTACCTCCATCAGACTGCGCAGTCTCTTATGTAGCAACTCCGGTATTTTGCAGTCTTGAGGTTTTGTCAATTTTAAGTTGTTTTGAGCATGGGAGGCCTGTTTAACTAGGCTAAAGGCATTTGTTTCTGAAAATATTTTTCATGCATGTCCTATATTGTCTATTATAAGGGAAAAAACCATTATTGTTCATTTTTATAGCTCAATATTTAGAAAATAACGTTTTTGGGGCCAAAACTGTTGTTTTTCCCCACTTGGTGAAATTGTAAAAAGGCATAGTTTGTTGCTGTGATTTTTCTATGGAAGATATGTGTTTAAATAAACTATATGAGTTGATCACTTGTTGTTCTCCAACTTTGGAATACCTTAAGGTATTCTTATTGTTATAGAAAATCTCGATTTTGGGACATTACAGAAATAAAGTGCTCCAGGAGAATAAGTTGATATTTATTGTTGGATTATTATTAAGGGCTAATAATAATCAACATGCACCTATTTTTAAATTTACGATCTATAAATAGACTTCGCCCAATTTTCTAAAAATAGAATTTCATCTATTTTTCACATTTGATCAAACATCTACAAATAGCATCCTGCAACTTATATAATATGCTCACCATGTCTAAAAATAGACATACACCTAAAAATAGCCTACGGGCCCCACTTAGTGAAGGTGCTTACTTTTCACTAAGCTCATCATCTTGATGAATCTCAACAGGTTCAGCCACAATGATGTTATCTAAAAAATCAGAAGAGGAAAAATATGATTAATCCAAGGCTTAAAAAAATATCTTTATAAAGAGTTACTAATGATGTGGCCCAGAAATGTTCCAATAGGTAAGCTATGTGATCATGGGAAATTAATTTTAGAAAAAAATGAAATAAATAAAAAAGGGGTAAGATAGGCAAAATAATTACCAGGTAGTCGTGAACTGCAATATACACCTTGGTGATCAAATGAAAGAGAAATTACCATGGACTTAATGTACGACAACTAATCTCCCCAAATACTGTGTTCGGTGCATCATATCTACAAGGCGGCTGACTCAGCTACCTATGGCAGGTTTGCAGCTTAATGGTGTCTCCCAAAATATACGCGATGATACGTGAGAGTCCAAATCTATAGTATTGATGTCTGATGTGTAATCGTTCGATGAGATCGTCCAAAAATATACTTTCATACATCAATATACTTCCATACACAGGACGGGATATCACCCTCGGGCTGTAACGCAGACTCTTAGTGATGGGTCCTACGCTTAACGACGCCAGAACACATATCTAGCCTAGACCTCTAAATGTGATTCGTTAGATTCCAGATGATCCTTAGGTTGATTGAATAAATTTAATGGTTGATCTTGAATTATGTCGTGGTTTTAAAGTCCTACCGATGTTACCTGAATCCCTAAGATGCAGCTAAATGAGAGAAGAAATCATTCATTTCGATGAAAACTATGTTAATGAAGGAGAAGGAAACTCATGTAATCAATGAAAAAAACAAAACAAATGGATGGAATAAAATTCACTTTTCTCTTCGAGTGCACAATCTTAAACCGAAACAAAAAATTTACAATTTCTTTCTTTTCACTAAATGCACTTAGAAGTGAATCTAAATGAAAATTTTCATTTTCTAAAGAGAAATGAAACAAAAATATTTTTGTATTTTTCTTATAAGCATAATGCAAAATGTAGAATTCAAATCAACAACAATGCGAGTAAAAAATAAATCTCTCAAAACGCATACAAAAGGCAAATATTCGAAAATCAAAGAGAGACCCAAACCAGTTTCCTCAAAACAAGACATTCTTCATTTACACTGATCAATCACTCAAAGAAAACAAACTTCATTCAAAAGCAGCCAATTGTGATCTATGCTCGATAACGAAATGGAACTCAAATGCACTCAACGCTGACACTTGAAAATTCTACTCGTGAGAACTGATCGAAAGACAAACTTCAATCAAACAAAAAATCTGAAAGATACGATAAGACTTGATTCAACGAGAAGTCTGGAAATAAACAAAGAAAGAAACCGCTCGGATGACCTGAAGACACCTAGAAACCCTAGGATGACAAGGATTCACAAGCTTTGCAAAAGAGACAACCAAAGATGTCAAAATTGAATCAAAATTTCGCTGAACAGAGAAGAACAAGAGCTATTCAAACAACAAAGATAACTTAGAAGGATAAGCCCCACTAGCTGACCAAATGAAGGAAACCCTAAAAAAATTATTCACAGAAATCAGCGTAGTTGTTAAGCTGCAACCTGTGCTGGAAGATAAAAAGTGCTACTGTGAAAATGCATTCAATTCCATTTAGCACGACTGTCAAGGAAATACTAACGTCGATCGAGGAGAAGACTTGAAAATAAAAGGGTTTTCTAAACTGACACCAGACTTATCACTTCAACAGAGAGATAAATTTCTATGAGTATCTACAAAAGCTATAGAGACAAGGATATGGACACTCGATAAAATTTGTGACAAAAAAAAAAATCGAAATTCGAAAGCATGAGACTCAAAAGGAAGCACTCCCTAGTGGAGTCGCCAATTTTTTATGCAGGAAAATATTCTTTGTGGATAGAGACGATCCCTCTAGCCCTAGGATGGGTCTAGTAACAAGAGGGAACAATTATAAGCCTACTTTCATAGATTTCAAATGGAAGCATACCGTGAATAGATCACATACCTCAATATGATGTTGTTCCTCGCTTGAATCCTTTGATCCTTCACGCTCCGTAGTCAGATCCTCACTGTCACTGGTGCTTGGTTACCTACACAAGAGATCAAATGACAACAAATGTGAAATCATAATATATATATTACATATACAATCTACCTATTTTATCAATGGAAAGCATGAATCAATTGTATTATATTAAAATAGAGAGGGAGAGTTACAACCTGCGCCTTTATGTCACAGCTTTCCTTCAACAGGTCTGGATCCATGCACGTCTCCAAAGCGCTCGTTTCAACTTGATATGAAGGGGCCAAAGGTCTCAAATCTATCTCGATACCTATAGAAACAAATATCTCTCTATGATTTTTCTATCTCTGTTCTCACTAGCAGAGCTATGGGAGAATGTCCATTTTATAGCAAGGGAAGAGGCAACATGGTTCCGCTTAAGGTGGAAAAATTGGTTATCCCTTTGGGTAGCTCCACTTTTGTAGGAACAAGAATCCCAAAGGGAGAAGCTCAGCTCTATCCTCAGGAACAAACAACCAGCTCTTTTCCACGAAGCTTATGGATCTCAAAGCTTCACTTCCATTTTTTTTTTAAATTCCAGAAGAGGATCGGTGTAGGTATGATTCTCATTCTAGCATCGATCGATGTTTCCCCAAACCAAAAAAGAGCCATTAGTGTAAGAAAGGCACATAGAGGGCATGCCACTCCAGATAACCATGTTTTTAAGGAGCTGCTTCAGGAATGGTGAACAAAGAATTTAATCATTATGTTGTAAGGGATATAATGACACATTTTCATGATGGAAAATAGACACAGGGGTCACTGTTAGGGGTCTCCAGGATTAGGAACGGGGAGTACAGGGTTAGTGAAAAATTGTTGTGTAACACAAATTAAGGAGTAATATGACTATAATTTCAAGGCTCACACCTTCTCGGAATGAGACTTGGTCTTGCTTTATGATCAGGAAGCTATAAGATAGGAACTTGGAGATGTTAACCATTATGGAATGGCCCCTACATTGTCAAGTGAATTCTCGCTAAGGGTGCTTACGAGTTGGTATATTTTTATGGGATTCCATCAGTGCATCCTCGAAATGGGTTGTATCTTAAACGTTTCTATGCCTTATTTTGCGTAGTAAACACTGTATTATATGCTTTGATTATGTGTGTGTAGTAGTGTTTCTTTTAGTGTTTTTCATGTGGTTAGTAATCCACTTTTCATTTTTTTTGCAAATGTAAGAATATTCATAACCATTTGTTGGATATGTCGATGGTGCTAGTCGTAGTACTCAGAATCTATCCTCTGGAACATGGGACATCTTCACTCCAAGTGGCGAGTTAGTGAGTTTCCAAGGGATTGGTATTAGACGATCGACCAACAATATTGGTGAGTATAGCGGGTTGATAGAAATCCTCTCTGATACCATTTCACTTGGCATTCGATGCATCATCATCAGGCTAGACTCACAAATTGTCGTACTACAACTTACTAGTGTTTATATTGTCTGAAATCCAACAATTCATCGCATGTTCCTTAGAGTTAGTATTTTGGAAATACATTTTGATTAAATTTGATTTTTTCACCTCCACAAATGGAGCTCACAAGGGAAATGGTGGCACCACATCTCGAAAAACCTATTAGAAAGTAAATTTCATCAACTGATATTAGGAGCACTTTATCCCCAATGTGAAATTCCTAAAGTGCTGGGTCCCATGAATGAATCAAGAACTGCAATAGTTCCATGTGTTGCCTCATCCCTTAAAATCTAAAGTACTTGAGCAACCCACAGTCTCTGAGGACTCTCAAAGTGCCAGGATCATTTAGGGAAACCATATCCTATTCTACATGTTCTCTTTCTCACCATGTAATCAACATTCTCATCTAATCAAAATCTGAAATCAAACCATAGGCTTAGTTAAGATCCATTCCATGCAAAAAACTAGAGAAAGTTAGGGCAGAAAACAAGATGCGAGTTTCTAAAATGCACCCAGCGCACTCTTAAGTGAAATACGGAGCATTACAAAGGAACTGGCCTTCTTTCCAACCTCTCTACAACACACTTTTCAACATCCAAGGGTGTGTTGGTCCTAAGGCATTCTATATTTACCCTAGGAGCCCCAAAACCCTAAAACAATTGCATGAAATTGAACAAGAATGCAATCAATCAAAAGAGGAAGGTAAGATCTCCTACCTAGTCTGAATGATGTGAGAAATGATCCATAGAAACTATCGCAATCATCTGCTTAAGTTCAAGGGTAAAACTGGCTCAGAGCACTAAAATATGAATGGTAAATGTGAAATGGTAAAAATGACTTGGTAATTTATTATTTTAATAGTGTTTTTATTAATTTATGCATATTTAATGAATCGATTATGGTTTTTACCCATTTTTACTATTTAAATAGGTATTGTTAATCCATTTGGTGGTTCTTTGAGTAGGTTTACATCTGATTACAGTGATTTCATCGTGCATGATCGTGATATGCAATTTTGACCACAAAGCACACTTTTATCTCTTTTTCAAGATTTTTTAAACACGAAAAAGGAACCACCATGGAGTTTTCTTTCAACTCTTTTTAGATTCCCAAAATATGAAAATATTTCTAAGCACTTGTCCTTTCTAGCTCGTAAAAGGAATTTAAATGATATCTACTCAGTATAATTTTAACCCTTTTCCGAACTGAGATAGATTATGTTTACGAAAAAGGAAAACCCTAGTCGAACATGGCTAGGAGATTATCTCAGGTATCATTTTATGATTTTTCGGATCTGAGGGACTATTATAAGAAAAATAACTTGTGGAGTTTTCTTTTCATCCCCCTTTCAAACTCTCTAAACATGAAAAAGGACTGAGTTTTCACTGTCGTTAGAATTGTTAAAGCATCAAATAGCGATGGAATTTTCCATCATGACAAGATCAAGTTTCGCCTTTGATAGACTCATTAAAGCATCAAATAGCGATGGATTCACCTAAAGGGTGGAATTATACATCAAGCATATGTTATCCTCCTCAATATTGTTAAAAAATAAAGAGGTATTAGTCAGTAATGACTGGGGAAAACTAGAAAGGGATACAACACTTTATGGTAGGAAGTTTCTCTTGAACATGACACTTATTCACTTCATCTCCATGACTTTTGGGTTGGGTAGTCTTCTTGACGGTCTATCATACCTATGGTCTATCACACCATCCATTACTTCAGTTTTAGGTCAATTCTTCCAATTCATTCAGTGTCACTGATATGTTCAAGAGAATTCACTTAGTTATTCCTCATCCGTTGCAATACTCATAAACCTTCATTTCATAATCGCCATCCCTAAACATTACTTCATTAGTCACATTCTGTCTCCAAAATCATGACTCCCATTTTGTGCCGTTGATGGGGGAAACATCAAGGCCCTCCTGCGATGAGTCGCTTCCTGTCGACATTAGCTCATCATCCAAGAAGTTGAATTAGAAACAACCTCTCAGTACCTTGGAGCTTTCTTAAATCAATGACCGGTTTCTCTCTTCTGGCGACAAGTTGACATCACAGGCCTTTGACCGAAATAATTTGTATGGTATTCGACATCAAATCATCTATTCCACCATGTATAATGTACTGCAGTAGCTTGAGGGCCATCATCATCAATGGTGGTTTCTCTCACGTCTGTTAACGCCTTACATCATTGGATGGTAATCAAACGATGTCTTCCCATGTTCGATTTCAGATCACATGTTCGCATGGTTAGACTTGTACTTAAGCAATCGAGTGAACAAGATAGCAGACCCCATATCTAGCTTCATCAATTTAGGTTGTGATTTCAGGATTAGTACCAAATAATCCGTATGATGGTATTTAAACTAATCATCATCCTATCATGGGTCTATATCTGTAGACAACTTCATGATGTTATGATAGTTTATGTGTTTAGTATGGGAATCCCTCCCTCATAAATTATTGTCCAAGATGAAAAATATATCATGATGTAATGTATTGTAATTGGTGCAGGTCACCATCCTCTTCAAATCCTACTCATCACATCGTAAAGAATTTAATAAAAATTATCATTTTTTACTTCATGCTTTAGGGGGAAGATGTTACAGTTCAGTTTTGGCATCATCCCAAAACACAAATAAATATCTAATAGGGTCTATCATACTCTAAATTAGTTGCTGCATGCCCTAAACAAGTCATCCCATTGATGGTTTTCCTTCATGAAAGTTTCACTGCTTAAATGCTAGTTGAAGTGCCCCATTGAGCCATCAACGCACCCCTAGACTGTAGTAACTTCTTTCCAAAGCATCTACTCCCATGCAAGGTTGCATTGTAGAGGATCTAGGCCCACTTTAGAGTGTGTTGGTTGACTGGGAGAAATTTTTTGATTGGATTCCAGGAATCTTCCCAACCTCTAGTGGCTTCTAGAAGATGTTCCATCTTTCACCTCATCTGATAGCTTCGAATATGGACACCATGGAGCCATTAAACCTCTTATCCTCCTATTCCCATCAACAAGGAAACCTCTTCACCCATTTTTGGAAAATCCATTCAACGTTTCATTAATGTCAAACTACCTTCTTCTACTTATAAATAGAGCACTGATAATAGTGCACAAGAGATCAAGAATTTGTATTAAGTAGAGTTATGTTAGTGTGATCACAACTGTTACACAACATTTTTTCACTGTCCTTGCAGTCCCCATGCCGCATATTGGAGGGTCATTTCTATGACTTCTGAAAAGTGTCATGCCTTGCAAATAACATCATTTCATCCCTTTTGATGAAGGAAACATTATTCTTGTTGACATTTCCCTAAGCAGAGCTGTAAAAATACTTTTTTTTTCCTTGGCGCGAGTAGCCAGATCTACCCTCACGCCAATGTGGAAGATTAACACTAGGGCCTGCGCCACTTGGTGCTTTTTCCAAGTGTAACTCCCGCACCAAGATATTTATGAAATTTTTTTTTTAAATAGAGGTGGAGGTTCCATTCCAACCACCTTGGGGATGAGTCACTGGGAGTGGTTGAACTGAAACAATCACGAGCCTCCTCCTTTAGTTAGTAGTTTCCACCTCCCTTGGAACACTCCT
Source organism: Pinus albicaulis (assembly GCA_034641835.2). Taxonomy (NCBI): domain Eukaryota; kingdom Viridiplantae; phylum Streptophyta; class Pinopsida; order Pinales; family Pinaceae; genus Pinus; species Pinus albicaulis. The sequence continues at coordinate 263,057,429 of CM076572.1, read as the reverse complement.
AAAGGATAGGCCTCCCTTCCAATTTTTTAGGGATCCCAACCTCCTCCTTTGCCTCTATTTAAACAAGCCTTCTCTCTTTATGAAAACTAGCTAAAGCTGAACAAAGAGAATTATACAGCTGAAGTGTTGAACTTGAAGACTAAGCTATAGTTGAATAATTGAGTTATTGAGAAGGTAGAACAAGGAGAAATCCATCGAGAGGTCCCTTATCCCGTCCGAATTTCCCGACGAGCTTTAAGACGTGCTTCGCTCGAGCCCCGCTGGAGGAGATTGCAACATCAGAGCATGGTCGTATCTCTTCTTTCTACCTATTAATATAAGTGACTATTGTCAAGTTCCCATCTTGTGTTTTATCTTTATCAAATGAAATATGCTATTCCTCTCTGACTGACTAGTAGTTTTTGGATGGAATTATTATGTGGTATGTGGTTATCGTTTTCTGATCTCCGTGCAAGTTTCCAAACGTGATAAGCAGAGGGGTTGTGACTTGCCTTCGATTAGGAGTGAGAGGTTCTCATCATCACTACGAGTGTCGAAGACAGCTTTGGACCACAGGTAGGCCATCTTATCGCATCCTCTTTCATTCAAATATCTAGGAACCTACACTCTAGCATGATTCCTTGTTACTAGACCCACCCTAGGGCTAGAGGGATTGTCTCTATCCACAGAGAGGATTTACATACATAACAAGTTGGCGACCATATTGGGGATTAGTGTGAGTTTGTATTTGATCTTGTTGGGTTATTTTTTTGGTTTTTGGTCTTGTTGTTTACCTTCCTGGTTTTTTAACCGTGTTTCAAACCCTTGTTCAGCCCGAGAGTGTCAATATTGACATCTGATCTGTTGATTTTTTCCCTTTTCCTTGGTTAACTAGCTTGGCGCAGTTTTTCCCTGAACAGTCATATCGATTGGAGCATGTTTCTTTTGTAGCACTCGCACCATCGCATGTTTGGCGCTGAATACCGCCTCATAGTCGCACCGAACCCTGTGAGTTTTTGGGTGTGAGATTTTCATGAGTTTTTGGTCACTTGTATTTGTTTCTGGGTTCTTCTTAAGAGTAATTGAAGTGTTTTGGACTATATTTGATTGCTGGAGGCTTGTTTTCCTCAATTTATTTTCCATTTATTATCAGTGTGACTTGAGGTCTTAGGTTTTCTAAGTGCCTTGGTGCACTGAGCCTTGTATTTGGAGATCGAGTTTCTTGATAAGCTGTTGTTAGTATGAATCCTTTGTCGAAGTGTATGAAAAAAGACCACTTTAGCTATGCATAAATAATAGCCCTAACATCAAATATGGCTGCCAATATCTTCAGATCTCCAGTTAGTTAATCAAGACAAGAGGTGCAAAAACCAGATCTATGCATAGAAAGACATTAAGAAGTAAAAATAAGGTTTTGCTCCATATATCCAATAGACAAGACAAGAACAATTTTTGAAAGAATGTTTTGTATTAAGGGCACCTGGGAGGAAAACAAGAAGATGTTTCCAATTCTCCTCAATGGGACGGGTTCTTGGAAGTCCTCAGCACTTCAGATCTAGCATTTCCCTCTCCTGTTGGTGTAGAAAACCCAGACAAAGATAGAACTCAAAGGGAGCTCACACAACAAATAATGGAAAATATGACAATGATAATGGCTCAAAGTCAGACCAAGAGTATAGATCGAGAGTGATCTAATAGGCAACAAAAGGTGAAGAATGGTAGGAGAAACCCTCCTATTTATAACAAAATATTGGGTCATTCTAGATCTTGGTGCATGATTAAAATAACATTAACCAAATCTAGATCCACCTTTTATGGAATATTTTATTATATTTGTTGGAGGGAAAAAGTATTCGGCTTGGGTCAAATCCCTTTTATTTGTGAATAATAAATAAATAAATGATTTATTTATCATTTTAAGGAAGTGGTTGAAAGATAATCAAATAAATAATGATTTATTTAATTATTTATGGGTGATTTAGTCATATTTAACAAGGAATTAAATTATTCCTAGAAAATAATAAGATAAATAAAGATTTATCTAATTAATTTCTTTGTTTTGGGTTAAACATGACCAGGAATAATAATTAAATTATTTTTTAATTAATTATTCCTTGAGGAAAATCAAACAAATATAGGTTTGTTTAATATTTCCTTTTGGGGTTTCCTGTTTAGACCATAAACAACCTAATAAATGTGTTTTATTAAGTTATTTTACATAGTGAACGCAATTTTACTTAGGGTAAAATTGGTCTTACATGGTGTACTTGGGTCCATCTAATGATAGTAGGTTAGATGACCAAAAAATGGTGTAACAGATTGCCCCCCGGCGTGCGAGTGTTAGGAGCAAATCGTATGACCGAAGTACGTTGTAAGAACTCAATCACCAGACATCAAAAGGGAAGTCAGAGAGAGAAATGGAAGGTAGCCTAATGTGCTGAAGAACTAGACCCTGGAAAGCAGAGACTTGCAGAGTTTGTGATCACACGGAAGTGCTGAGGAAAGGCGAGCGGGGAGGAAAGGTGTACCTATGCCCGCCGAGACAAAGTACAAAAGAATAGTGTGTCCGATAAACAAGGGACCGAACCATAAAGTACAGCTGGCATAAGCAGGAGCCAGATAAGAATACAATGAAAATCCACACCTTTATGATATTTCAGGACATGACCGAACCTGCAATAATATTTGATACATGAGATACAAATACAACCCAAATGCCCCCTATAAACGGGGAAGAACAAAATCGACTAATACATGCAAAATCAAAGGCGCTGCCAGCCTTAAAGTCGGCATCATCAAATATATCGAGCGCAGGCACAATGAAGAGGTCATCAGGAACAGGGGGCTACTGCCGAATACTCCTTTTCAGGACACAGACATCTCACATGAGAATACTGATGCTGCTAGCACTAGAACATCGACATATGGATGTGATCATCTTTTGAAGGAGATGAATGGAGAAACAATCGAGTCTAAAGGTAATGAAGAAACCCCTTTACACAGTCCGAAACATAGAACAAGAGTGGAAGCTGGAACCAAGGTACACTGCCCTCTAGACCTGTCTTCTGGAATGGAGGAACTGGTGTCGACAGAAGGAGGTCTGCCATAGGTGAGGCAATGAGAGATCCTCAACTAAGGCACGAGAGAAAACGGTAGAGCGACGGACAGACTAATACCAATGACAATGATGGAATGGAGGGGACTGAGTAGCGAATGGACGACTTCCCTTGTTAGAGCATAAAGGGCATGAATGACATGGCAGTGACTGACACAATATCATAAGGGATAGGGGACAGTGGGACTGACGGCCATAATGTGCGACACAAGAGAGAGACCAAGCAATGAAGGATGGAGGACTATAGCGGGGTAAAAAGGGACTTGGTATAGACTCCATGAATGCGATGATGACTCAACTTGGATGCTCTAAACAAGGGCGACTCGATGGTAATGCCACACAGTAAAGGTCCAATGGGGGACCATGAAAACATGAGTACAAGATGGTAACTCACGATGAAAATCAACATGAACAAAGACAAGTAAGGAGGCAAAGTGGTGCCCCAAGTACAAGTGTTGTAAGTGAAGAAATGTGATTTGAAGGAGAGGTGAAGTGACCCATCTTGGACAAAATGTGTCCTGGTGAAGTATCAAATCACAAAAAACTAATAGATACCCATTTGAGGGCTCGGTGAGAGCTTTCCAACGGTGTAGACGGTTTGTCAAATGGAGCTACGGTATGGTCGCAGCAGGCGAAAGAAGAAACAAGGGTTCTCTTTTAATAAGGCATTTTTCCCTCCAAATCCACTCATTTTCTAGTGTTGTTGTGGTGAATGTAGAGAGGAGAGAAGGCCCTAAATCTTGCGGCGAGCGTAGCGGAAAAACCGACTGTTGGAATCGAGATCCGTCGGTTGCAGGTAAGAGGCCTAACCTTACTCTTTCATTTTGATGGATTGAAAGTTTAGATTAGGGCCCAAAATATCAGGAACAGACCCCCTTGCATCTTTTCGGTCGGGTCACACTTTTTGGGCCAAAATCTACAACCTGGGACGCAGGTTTTGGGAAAAATGGTGTGACCTGTCTCAGGATTTGGCAGAAAAGTGCGACCTGGAAGATGAGGGGGTTTTGGTGCTATTTGATGGCTGAGAGTTGGGTTTTTGTGTTTGGTTACAGTATTCCCTATCTGTAGGCTGACAAAGATGATGTTTTTGTGTAGATATGGCAGATATACGGGTGAACTGGAGAGAGAGAGACCTGGGTACATTACGGGCAGAGATCCAGGCAGATCAGGGTGTTCGTCGTGTGTTGGCTAGGTTTGGGGTTAAGAGATTTTTGGGGCCGCGTGGTGAAGACGTGGCGGGTGTCGAGTTATTGGGATCCGAACGCGGTGCCTTGGTGCGAGGGCACGGGGATGAAGCCCAGCAATCCCGAAGATGTGTATTTCACAGTAGTCCTCTTTCGCAAGGATGGTGGGAAGCTAAGGCCAAATTGTTACCACGGGGGCGGACCATCATGGAGTTTGTGGAGCGGCATTGTCGACTGGGTCTCTGAGTCAAAGGGACGCGGATACCGATCGGGGACCTACAGAGACTGGAGACCCAGGCAGTGGCCGTAGCGGTGCTGCGGATCCTAGGTAGCCAAGCGTTCCATCACATCACTGGGGGGCAGATGATGATCGTAGAGAGTGTGCTGAGTGGGATCTACTATGGGTGGGCCCAAATGATGTTGGTGTCATTAAAACGATAGTTGTCGCTATGCAAGCGGCAAGTGAACCATGATTGCTCGTATGGGACTGTATTGTGTTCCTTGTTTTTTGAGAAGATCCCGACCTTACGACCTCATATACAGCTCCTAGATGGGGGCCCTAGAGAGCCCAGGATGCGTTGGTGGGGGTGGCTAATTTTCAAAGGAGGAGGAGGGGAAGTTGGACGAGTGTTTCGACCTGATTTCTTTGCACATTGGGATCAGATGCCGTTATACATAGACGACTATCCCTATAGTGGGATGAGTTATTGTGTGGATCCGGACCTACCACTTCTGCCTAGTCAAGTATGGGGACCCGATGGTAAGTGATAAGTAACTATTCTTTTTTGGGCATGTTAAAGTTAGTGAATAGTAGATAGGGTACTGATTCATGTACTTTTGGTATGCAGATATAGCTCCGGTAAAACCGGCCAGATATATGGGACGACCAGCAGCATCTGGAGTTGCAGGTCCGAGTGGGTCGAGAGCAGCGCATAATGAGGATGCGGCCACTCTTCTGGAGGACATCCGTCATAGATGCGATAGGTTGCTGACCGGAGTGTCAGAGCGCAGGTGGCAATACTTAGACTACCAGTACATAGAGCCATGTATTGGTCTACCTTCGGAATGGCGAGGTGTCATGCGGTGCATGGCGATGGCCGGTCAGGGGATACATGATCTACGGGCTGCAGGAGCAGAGCCATTGGCTCGGGATCTGCCAGATAGTGATTAGGTGTGGGGCATGTGGTGCCCCCTAGTATGTATGTAGGGGCAGGTGGTGCCCCCAGTTTTGAGTTTTTTGTAACATGCTATGGGCATGTCATATGTATCAGAGCAGATGGACTCTAAACACATGTTTTGCGACACATATTATGGATATGCATCTTGTTTGATGATTATGAATGTTATTGTCTTGTATAAAATGCGTGTGATAAATGCCAATCTAGAACATGGTTTGCAATGCTATCTACATAGTTATTTTTTTCTCGAGGTACATGGTTGAAAGTTATGGTTTCAAATTCACGTATCAAGAGTTTCACTCGTAAATATCGCCTAAATAGCACAGGATTACACACACGATAGACACCATTTAGTTGCATGACAAGAAGTAGGGAATCTAAACGAACATGTAGATGGAGGATGCGATGAAAGAGAATGCCTGGCTGGGAATAACAACTGCACCATCTGGTAAACACAGTTGTTGGTGACATTCCAATGGAGCCAGGTTGCAGAGCACAAGGGCATGCAAGGGGGTGAAAATGGCCCAACCTGCTGAGGCTAGATTCCGGGAGTAACGACTTGCACCATCGGCGTAACCGATATAGGGTGGGGACGGGAGGTCCTGTGGAATAGTGTTACAAGACAACAAATGGAGGGAGAAGGGACAATGACGACAGCGTGAGTGTACAAAAGACATCGAGCAGAAACTGCGGGAGGGGGAGTGCGATGAGTAGGATGGCTATGACTCATATACAAACTAGAGGGTGGTATATGAGGGCTATAGGAGGTATGTCGGGGACTCGAGCTGCGGAGGTCAACAGAGATACGGGTGGAGTTATCTCGTGTATGGGTGGAAAAGAGGGGGTCAAGGGTGGAAGGGACACCACATGACGCGGCAAAGTTACCTAAATCATCCGTGGGGGAAGAAAGGCTCGCATACGGATCGTCACAGGGAATGACAGAAGAACAGGGAAACAAATGGTTAAATGATGTTGAACCCAGGGTGGTTGCTGAAGGGGGATCGAGCGAAACAACAGGGGAGGATTCAAGGGGAATGTTCTCCAAGGGTCTCACAGAGGAGGATAGGTAGAGGATGGTGGTAGTAGACTCCGTCATTTGGACATCAGGGGGGGGAATATCAATGGGAGCGGGGGGATCCTCAAGCTGTCCTGAAGCATACTGCGCAAGTATGGGAGAGGCGGACTGATTTTTTTCAACCTCATACTCTCGAACTACTTCTAAAGAGGCGCGGTAATGCGTCAGGTGAGGACAATGGTGGGAATAATGGCCATGGACACCGCACAAAGCATAGGGTTTGCTGGTGCGAATAGTTTTTGGGCTCTTGGTTACGGACGAGGACGGGAGAGAGGGGTCAGGGACCGTAGACTCAGGGAACGCGACTTTAACCATGGGTTGAATGCGGGGCAATTCAGGACAAGTATGGGTGGCGTGACCGACGACATCACACAAGGCGCAAGGCTTTGCGGGTGGAGGAGGAACCGGGTCAGTCGGGGTGACTTTGTCTTTGGATGCCCCCTTGCGAGCTTTGCCTTTCTTTTCTGGAGCTGTCACCACAGGGGTAGGGTCCTAGGGAGGTGCAGAGGGCATGGTAGCAACAGAGGAAGCGAGGGGGACCGGTTGAACCGGTGTCAAAGCAATATAGGGTTTGGGGTGACCAGGAGGGGTAGCGGCTGGAGGGTCGAGGTACCAGACGGGTATACCCAGGGTCAGGTTAGGGAGAGAGAGGGTGGCCATGACGGGGACCGAATAGACTCCGGGAGGGGGAGCCAGGAAAGGTATCTGACCAGCGGGGTAATGACCAGGAGGGATGGCTCTGAGATGGTTAAGGCCTGGGGGAACCGATCCCGGGGGATAAAGGGGTTCAGGGATACCAGCTGTAGGAGAAGGGCCAGAAGGAGGAGGTCCAGCTGGCGGAGATGAAGGGCTAGGAGCGGGTTGTGGTGGGTGAGGTTGCGTCTGAGGTTGCTGACGAGCCGAGGCGGGTCGCTTAAGGGCAGCCCGAGACGATTGCATCATGCAAACATTCGATAAGCTGGGATCAGAGATAGGAGGAGGAGGGAGACCAGGAAAAGTTCCAAGCAAAGAGGAGTCTTTATAGACACCGGAAGAGACACTGGTCAAGGAATCGACGGTTTGCTTATTGGCTACAGAAGAGATGGTCGTCTCAGGGGAGGTGCAGGCATGGCTCACGCAATCGTCCAACAGTCGATGGTGACTATCTTTCCATTGTGAGGAAAAGACATCTTGCGAAAAACCGTAGATGGGACAGCAGACATGGCATAGGTGTAGCTTCGCCCCAATAGAATGTTGTAGTCTAGAGGGGTGTCGATGACTTCGACGTCAACACAAACAGTCTTACCGGCAAGGGTGATAGGACAATTACGAAAAAGGCCAATGGACTGGGAGGCATGGCCGTCCCACGCTCGAAGGGTGATCGTGGAAGGGGCCAAGTCAGGAGATCTGAGTTGCTTCCAAACCAAAGTAGACATCACACAGGTGGATGCCCCCTCATCAATTATACACCGAGAAACGTTGGAATTCCGGATTTTGACTGGGATTTGGAAGGCAATGGAAGCAGGAAGAGGAGGATGTTCTGATTGATGAGCGTCGAAATCAATCATTTGGTCATCAGCAGGATCTACAGCGCCCACGGCAAATAGCAGAGCCTTCTTTTGGGAAGGGCACGACTGGAGGAGTTCCAATGTGGAAATGGCAATAGGAGATTGCGCCAAATCATCTAATATGCTATATGAATGAGTAGCTCGACCAGAAGCAGCATTTCGACGTAATGGTCCCTTAGGAATCTTGGTATGAACCTCAACTTTGGGTTGAGGGATATGTAAGGGGCCATTGGATGTCGAAAGAGGCTCTGTAGAACCAGAAGAAGGGGACTCGGGGTAAAACTGAGCGGGAGGCTTAGGGTACTGGCGAGACCGAGTTTGAAGGTGAAGGTCGATAATTGGGGATGGATCAGAGTTCATCATGAGGATCTGGTAATCGGAGGAACCAGAAAAGGAAGGTTGAGTGGCGACCTGTCCGTCAGGTGGTTGGGCAGCCACGAATCCTTGCTAAGGGAAAGGATTAGTAAACACAGCTGGTTGAGTAGTGGCCACATTAGGGGGAGCATGAGGGGAGGCATGTTGTCCTTACAATGTGGCTTGAGACCCCCACATCTTCCGCATCTGTGGTAAGAGGGGACAATCGTGGGTGTAATGACCATAAACACCGCAACACGAACAAGGATTATTTGTGCGAAGAGGCCTGTCCGGCTTGGGCTGAGTGCCCTGTTGCTGGTTAGCAGTGTTAGGGTCAATACCTTGAGGATTGGGTCCACGAGTACCAGGGGCAGATTGGTTTGGATTGCCTCTCCACCTTCTTTGAGAAGAAGGGGGATTATTCGCGCCCTGCTGTGAAAATACTTGCCCTAGAGGGGGTTGTAGGTGTTGTTGCGGGGTTGGAGGAGGCAAGGGAGGTGGAAGCGCATATGCCAGAGGAGTCGGCGCACCAAGCTGCGGATAAGGGTAATGGTGAGGTTGGGCAAAATTGAGGTAAGCAAGAGGTTGGGAAAAAGGATGAGGCATGCCGTATCCTGGATACATGCTACCTGGAGGGGGAAAAGTGCTAGAGGTGTTGGCCCCTCCCTGAGGGAGACCATAGCCCATAGAAGGTTGAGCATATGGATGAGAAAGGGCTCCAATGATACCATCGGCGAAATGAGATGCCCCTAGGGTGTTAGCGCCTCCGGGCCCGGGGAGGTCAGGAAGGACGGTATAAACATAACCAGACTGAGCATAGATCAGGTCATATTTCAAGGCTATTTGGAGGGCGGCTTCTTTGGTTTGAGGGAAATGAGAGGCGACATCTTTGCCAATGGGAGCTAAGAGAGTGCAAAGGAACCAGTCCATATAAACCCGATCTTTGAAGGGGGGGGCTCGACATAAGCTCTGTCTTCTTCGCCATTCCTGAACATGGGTAGAAATTCGGGTCGAAGATGTTTGCTTGAAGAAATCGAAGAGCTCCCGTGCCAGGTATCATATTGGAGGAGAGAACTGGAAATAAGATAAAAAGGCTTTGAGAGCAGCCATTCGCAAAGGTGGTATGAGAAGAGGTGGCTTGGTCCTTGCACCATTTTAGAAGCTTCGGCACGGTAAGCATGCGTTGCAGACTGGCAAGAAGGCGAGATGGAATCATCGATGAATGGAATTGGAGTTACACCACATGTGGAAAGATCGAGGTTGCTGTGGATGGATTTGGATCCTTATAAAATGAGAGCGTGAGCTTGGGGATGTCGGAGGAACTTGGTGCAGCAACGGTGTGCTTATCACTAAACGGACAGGTCATTGATCATCTAAGTTTGACGGGCGGGACCTGCGATGTATGGTAGCAAGGGTGCAGCCGAGGTAGTTCCTGTGGCAGTTCCGCTAGTAGTAGTTCCGCATTAGGGCCGGGATTACCGCTAGCGTTAGGCCCTGGACCAGACATAGTGAAGGTGACAGGGGGAGAACTAGAAGTAAAAGGAGAACCCAATGAATCAGAAGAGGAGTCGTAATGCGGACTCGGAGGAGGACTGGCTTAACGACGGCGGGACGGAGCAGGTCGAATGACCGGAAACTGAGGGTGAAGGCCAAGAAGTCTCCGGGTTGCATGCCTTGGGGGCGCAATGATGACAACACAAACACGGCACAAGGGGAAGAAGAATGACCGACAAAGGCAGGGAGGTGCAAAATCAAGTGATTACAATGTCGAAACAAGGGCAGAAAGGTGCAGTGTCAATTGATTTTAAAGTCTTTGCCTGGCGGTGTAAACCAGGCTCTTCTTCGCTTAGGGTAAGTGTGTGGCGTGCGTTAATTTTAATTTTTAAACCCTTTTTATTTTTTAGAGTAAGAGAAAAAGTGTGTTGCGTAACTGAAAATAATGCTGCAAAAACAGTATATAATGCTGAAATAACAGAAAATTAACAGCTACTAGTGCATCGATTCAACCCAAGAAGGCAGGTCTCTCAAAACTAATCTAAAAGAGGGAAAAAATCTAGTCAAAACATAATAAAAAGAGGCCAATAGATCTAGGGTCGAAAGGGACAGGGATCTAAAGGAGAAAGCTGTTGAAAAGAGGTGCAGATCACAACCAATAGGCAGAGGCAAGGTGGCTGGAAAAAAGGAGGAAATCAGCAAAAAGCAGAAAGGACAGGGAGGAGGTCCTAAAGGGAGGTCCAAAAAAAACTACAAGAGGTGGTTTGAAAGGAAGAAGAGCTGATTTAAAGGGATCTGAGAATGAGGTATCAGATCTGAAAAAGGGAAGGCTAAAACTCTGAAAAAACAGACAGCTGAAACAACTAAAACTCTTCCACCAAAAGTGGAGGGTACTGAAGCCCTAGGGGGCTAGGTTCCCACTTAGATGAGCAAAATAGATCAGAAACAGGTCCAAACGGGCGGAGACAAAGGCTGGAAAACCCTAACAGAAGCTTCAGCAAAACCCAGAAAAATTGCAGAAAAACAGCAGAAAAAAGCACAGGTCGCAGGTTCTGACCTGTTTTCCTGTTCAGGTCGCAGAAAAGAGGCTGAAAAGTGCGACCTGGACTCCAGGTCATATTTTTTGGGCTAAAAAGTGCGACCTCCATCTCCGGTTGTCCCGGCGGCAGGTTTGCGGAAAAGTTGTCGTCTCAGTTGCAGCTAATGTTTGTCACCTACACAATAGGGCTAGAAACACGCGGAAGTTAGAAATTTTAATGTTTTAGGGTTTGATAGGTGAAAAACAACATGAAAATAGGAAAAACAAAAAGCTGAAAAGAAACCCTAGGGTCTGAAGTAGTTGGATATGCAGGAATATGAAAAACGACAGCGGTCGTAATTGAAAACCCGTGTGAAGTCGCCAATTGTTAGTATGAATCCTCTGTCGAAGTGTATGAAAAAAGACCACTTTAGCTACGCATCACTAATAGCCCTAACATCAAATATGGCTGCCAATATCTTCAGATCTCCAGTTAGTTGATCAAGACAAGAGCTGCAAAAACCAGATCTATGCATAGAAAGACATTAAGCAGTAAAAAGAAGGGTTTGCTCCATATATCCAATAGACAAGACAAGAACAATTTTTGAAAGAATTTTTGTATTGTTGGCACTGAGGAAACAAGAAGATGTTTCCAATTCTCCCTAATGGGATGGGTTCTTGGAAGTCCTTCAGCACTTCGTATCTAGCATTTCTCTCTCCGTTTGGTGTTGGTGTAGAAAACCTGCACAAAGATAGAACTCCAAAGGGAGCTCACACAAAGAAATAATGGAAAATATGACAATGATAATGGCTCAAAGTCGTATCAAGAGTTTTAGATCCGCAGTGATCTAATAGGCAACAAAAGGTGAAGGTCGGTAGGAAAACCCTCCTATTTATAACAAAATATTTTGGGTCATTCTAGATCTTGCATGATTAAAAATATGTTAAATTCAAATCAAGATCCAACTTTTATGAAATATTTTATTATATTTGTTGGAGGGAAAAGGAATTTGACTTGGGTTAAATCCCTTTATTTGTAAATAATAAATAAATAAATGACTTATTTATCATTTTAAGGAAATGGTTGAGTAATAATCAAATAAATAATTATTTGTTTAATTATTTATGGGTGATTTAGTCATATTTAACAAAGAATATTATTTAAATAAGGTTTAAATAACTATTCTTTAGGAAATAATAAGATAAATAATGATTTATCTAATTAATTTCCTTGTTTTGGGTTAAATATAACTAGGAATATTAATCAAGCTGTTGTTTAATTAATTATTCATTAAGGAAAATCAAACAAATGTAGATTTATTTAATATTTCCTCGTGGGGTTTCCTGTTTAGACCATAAACAACTTCATAAAGGTGGTTTACTAAGTTATGTTTATAGTGAAAGCAATTTTACTTAGGGTAAAATTGGTCTTACATGGTGTACTTGGATCCATCTAATGATAATAGGTTAGATGACCAAAAAATGGTGTGTAATGTTCGGCCAAATTCATTCCTTTTTTAATTGCTCTTGGTCTCTTTGCTCCTGTTGATTACGTTCATTAGTTGAATGATCATTTCCTTTCTCGTTTTGATTTTTCTTCCTCTTACTCCGAGCACCACTTACATTGCTTATGTGGGTCATTTTCGAGATTTCTATTTGATTTGAAAAGTTTGTATCATTGGTTTGAGTATTGTTGTGTTTGTTTTGTATTGGAGGAGTCATTCCGTTTCAAATTTTTCATTTTCTCTCTCAAGCTAGTGTTTAGTTTTGTTTTTCATATCATTTAGTGCATTGTTTGCTCTATTGCATTGAAAAAACAAAAAAAATTATTGCATTCTTTTTGTTTTGAAAATGAAACTTTCCTTCACTTAATTTGCATTGTATAGGCTAGGAAAGAGTTTTGTTTTCCGGAGATTGCATTAGATGCATTAGTGGATGTTTTCTCATAATTTCATTATTTGCTATTGCTTGAAAGTTTTCTTTCCTTCTCGTAGATAACTTTCATTGAATGAAAATGGTATCCTTCTGCATGTAGTTTTGCATTAAGGAAGATTTCAGATCCGACATACATTAAGGCCTAGAAATTGAAACCTAATCCAAGATCAATGTTAAAATTTATTTCAATTAACCTAAGGCAACATTGGAACCTAACGAAATATTCTAGTGGTCTAAGTTAGAGATGTGTTCTGGTGTCTTAAAACCTAGTAGCTGTCGTTCGCCATCTGGCTCGAGACAGTGCTAGTACGGACTTGTGCTCCCCGTATCGTCGAATATATAAAGGGAGACCCCTCTAGGTTGTAATACTTTTATCCTTAGGAAGCTGAGTCTGTCACCCTGTAACCGTGATACACTGAACACAACATTTGGGGAGACTAACTGCACATACGTTAAGTCCTTGGTCATTTCTCTTTCATTTGATCACCAAGGTGTATATGGCAGTTCACGGAAACTTGGCATACCCTCTTGCTTAGATTACCTGAGCAATCATTTTTTATCTTTACTGACTCCTTAAATTTGAAATGATCATCAAGCACTTGTCCTTTCGTGCTCATTCAAAATTGAAAGTGACTAGAGTAATATTTTTCCTGTTTCTTGACTCTTAAAACATGAAACAACAAAGTTTGGTTTCAGTGTCGTAAAATAAACTACCCACGATCACACGCCCTTTATACATTTTCATTACTTGGATTTTTTTTGTTTTCCTTGGTTTTTTGAGTCTTTGCTCGGATCTCTTTTTTTCCTTCTTGTTGTGAAACAGTCACGATGGCGGAACCACCAGTTTCGTCATCCTCGCTCCCTTCTAGAGGTAGTCCTTTACTAGACAATTCATTTGAAACTCCTCAATCCTCTAGGTCTGCCAAGCTTCAGCAGCCTATTCTCCCATCGATCTTACCCCTTGCTACCCAATCTCCCGCTGACGAGCCAATTGAGTTCAATTGGCCTCCCTTGGGTGCTTGGTCTGGTTTTGGGGACGAGGAAGAATTCTGCCCTCTTACATCGGGATTGCCATTTTTAGCTGTTGTTATACCTCCTAGTCCCCACAGTCTTTTCAAATATCTTACGGAGGAGTTAGACATGGACACATTAGGTCCTATTGGCAGTGATGGAATTCATGTTTCTATAGAAGAGTATCAACTTTTTCCTGAAAACACCCCTCATGTGTCTGCTCAATCTTCACCATCGGTGTCACTTCCAGCCGGATAGAGGTCTTTGGGTCAGATTATTGTTGGTGTTGCATCCATGGAAGGATCTAATCCATCCAGGAGTCCAGTCCTTCCATCATTAGGACTGTCACCGATGACACCTACTTCTTCGCTTTTAGTTACATCTGTCCCAGTTCAACCTACTGTTTGTGCAGCTGTGTCTACGCCGGTCACTCAGTCACCAGCAGCCTCGACTGGGATACCTGGTGGCCTCACTTTTGAAGAGTATCTATTGGCTATCCATCAATAGAACTCTCGGGTTTCTTAGTAGCCTCATGCTCTTGTTAATCCGCCACACCATTATGACGAATATGGTAATCCTGTTTATTTCCCCTATCTTACTCCTCATCACTATGATGCTGTCGGTACCCCCATCTATGCATTTCCGACTCCCCATCATTATGATGAGCGTGGTGTTCCTGTTTATGACCCTTATGAAATCATTCCTGAAATTGGAATGACTTATTAGGTGCAACCTCCTAGTCCACAAGGCCAAACTTTACAAGGTCAGCCTATGGTCCAACAAGGGGAACCCAAGGGCCTTCTGGTCAACCTTTATATCAACCAGGACCTTCTTATGGTCCTGGGGGGAAAATCTATTTGTCGCAGGGAAAATATTTTTTACAACAACCGAGATCATATACTCAAACTAGTTTGAAAATTGGGCAACAAGGACAACCCTCTGGGCCTTCTCTGGGACAACCTGGTTCATTGCAACCATCAGGCCAACCTACTCAACAAGGGTAACCTGGTGGCTCTTAGCATCCAGGCCAACTTGCTCTGCAGGGGAAACCTCCTCAACCGGTCCAACAGCCTGCTCAATCTGCTCAACAACAATTTTACTTTGCTTCACAGCAGGGTCCTACCTTTCAGCAGCCTGTTCAGTCTGCTCAACAGCCAGTTTACCCTATTTATTCAGCTCAACAGGGCCCCACTTATCAACATCCAGTTCGACCCCAAGGCATTTATTATCCTTGTGGTCAGTATCGACCAATATATAGTGTGCCTTAAGGTTTTACTTATCACCCTCAATCTCAGTTACCATATAATCAACCGCAAGGCCATACTTACATTCCACCGCAAAATCCTCAACAAGGACCTCGATGGTATACTCAGAATCAATATCCTCAGTATCAACAGAATTATTCGGCTTATCCCCCATATCATCTGAATCCTTCGGGACAGAACCCATGGGGGCAGAATTTTTCTCAAACAGGATGGAATGCAAGTTTGGGTTCTTATCAAGGACCTGCTGTGTCTTTTAACCCTCAATTGCTATTTCTCGCTACATTGGAGTTACCGGATGTGTCAAAGTTAACGAATGATCCTATTCTTCATAACCCTTATTAGCCTCCAGTTCCGACTAAGATTCCTGGTGATTGTCCCAAATTTGAGGGCAAGTCCGGAGAAGACCCCCAAGCACATGTTATGACTTACCACTTGTGGTGTTCTTCTAACTCTTTGGTTGACGATTCTATTCGGCTTCGTCTTTTCCAACGGACTCTTACTAGGGCTGCTGCTAAGTGGTATATCGAGATTTCTCATGGTATCTTTCAGGATTTCAACTCTCTCGCCATGGCGTTCCTTACTCATTTTCAGTTACCAGTTCGTTATGAAGTCGGGACGCATCTCCTTACCTATTTGAAATAGGACCGCACTACTCATATCTTGGACCATATTCATGAATTGAGATGTCACCGTCGATTGATCAAATTTGAAATTCCTGATCAGCTTCTTACTCATTGGTTCACTACCTCCTTTGTCAATCAGATTGCGAAAGACATAGCCATGGGGGCATGTGTAACCGAGGAACAGGCCATTACTCGTGCCCAATACCTTGATCTCATGTACTCTAAATCAGGAATATTGTATGATATTTTGACTGATGCCCCTTGACCTGAAATTCTAACACACCGATGACCCCATCCGTCGACAGTATTATTGGTTCTGTGTCTCAGACTTCGCGTAAGTCTTCTTCTTCCAATCCTGGGAAGAAAAAATCTAATTCTTCCAATGATATTGCTCCTCAGTCTAGTATGAATCCTGGTAAAACCTCGGATGTCAATGCCATTCAGGAAAATCCTGCGGATAAGACTTCTAAAGGAAAAAAAATGGTAAAGGCAAACCCAAGGCCGATGCCCCGAAACCAGATTCGTCCAAACCTTGTGCTGATGATGGTTCGCAGCGTAAGCCGAAGTATCCCTGTCTGATTTGTGATGAAGATCAGTACACCAAGGACTGTCCTCGATGGGCCGAAGTGAGTCGATTTCTCAAGGGCACTCAGGGTACTCTTGCTATTCTTAAAGAACCTTTTCCATCTCAGCAGACCCAAATGGTCGAACAACCTCAATCGTCTGCTCCATTTGGTTCTCAAGTGTTCATGATGAACGGTTCTGCATCCATTTCCATCGCTACTCGATCGAAAGATTATATTGGATCACGTCAAGCAACAGGGAAGGAGATCGTTGATGGCCCTCCTCCCCCACCTGTTTCCGGCCCTCTTGAGATTGAAAGGCCCAGTGTTGAACCCATTGTGTGACCACCTTCCAAAGGTGTTCTCCGGAAGTCTTCTTATAATCCCAATGCCCGTGCTGCTCAACATTACAGTATTTTTGAAGATTTGGCATAGGCGCCGTACGTAATGTCCAAATTAGAAGTACTTCATAGTTTTCCCTCTCAATGGAAAGCTTTATTATCTACGATTGGCGGGGTTGATCTTGCTGATACTAGCCTTCTCTCTTTCGATCTAGAGAATTTTGTTCCATGACTTCCGCACCAGATTGCGCTCATTATAAAAGTCGTTATTAATGGTCTTGACATCCATCGAGCCGTTTTGGACGAAGGTGCCTTGACCTGTGTCATGTCCGCTTCGTGCTGAAATGCCATTGGCTCTCCGGCCCTGAATTCCTCATCGAATTCCCTTGAAGCATTTGATGGAAGGGAATCTAAACCTTTGGGTGTTCTCACAATTTTATCGATTACCTTAAAAGGGAAGATAGTCAATGTTGAAGTAGAAGTAGTTGATGCTGAAATCAATTAAAATATTCTACTTGGTCGCAGTTGGACTCATGCTATGCTTTGCATTCCGTCCACTCTCTTCCGTGTTTTGAAATTTCCACACGAGGGAAAAATTGTTACTGTTGATCAATTGTCATTCTTCACCTCTTCTTCCAAGAACAACATTTCGTATGTGGATAAGATCCCATCTCCCTTCGAGAGCATCGGACCGGGTCTCTTCAAGGATCCAGCCCTCATGGGTATTTTTCCCCTTCCACCACCTACGACTGTTCAAGTTCATATGATCTCTCGGTCCAATGACCCATGGATTATTCCTTTTCCTGAACAAGTCAATTCATTTGGTGATTCAATGCCTTTGATTCCGATTGAAATTGATTATTGTGAACTCATTGCTGCATCCGATACTCCATCATCTAATGATGCTCCTTTGAGCTTGTCTCTTGACGTGTATTCTCAATCCCCCTGGCTTGGCGATTCAGATTCGCCTGATCCTTTGAAAGAAATGTTTCCTTCCGATGAAGTTAGAAACCATGTCTCTTGAAGACTTTCCATGTGACGATGGTCATCATCGTTCTTCGTTTATGCCTGGCCTCGGGGCTATGTCTAAATTTCTTGAGAATTTTGCATCTCAGGCTCCTTCTCCTCCGCTTCAAACGCCAATCCTGACACATGAAGTCTTTACAGAAGGGACCTTGAGCAATATCACACAAATGATGCCTATTGACATTTCCGTGAAGCTGGGAATCGTCAAGAACATCCATGTGGGAGTCACTTGTTCTTCAGATGAATTCCAAGTTTATACTATCATTTTCCGCGAATTCTGTGATGTATTCGCTTGGTCCTACGAAGAAATGCCCAGCATTGATCCTATTATAGTGGTGCATGAAATCCATACTTATCCCAGTTCGAAGCCTGTTCACCAATGTCTTCATTCGGTGCACCCTAGAAAGGCTGCAGCCATTAAAGGTGAAGTTGAAAAACTTCTCAAAGCTAGTTTCATTTATCCAATTCCCTTGACAGATTGGGTTTCGAACATCGTTCCTATCGATAAGAAATAGGGAAATATCCATGTCTGTGTTGATTACCAAGATATCAATTGGGTCTGTCCTAAGGATAATTATCCTACTCCATTCATTGATCAGATCATTGATGATTGTGTTGGGAGTGAGATTTTTTCCCTTATGGACGGCTTTTCTGGATATAATCAGATTAACATTCTCTCGGCTAATTAGCACAAGACGGATTTTATCTATCCTTGGGGTACCTTCGCATACAAGAAACTACCTTTTGGCTTAAATAATGCCAGAGCCACTTTCTAGCGAGCAATGTCCTACGATTTTCATGACATTCGTCACATCGTTCAACCTTACCTAGATGATCTTCCGACTCATTCAGCTAAGCGTAGGGACCATCCGGATCATCTTCATGAGATCTTTCTTCGTTGCCGACACTATAACATTCGGCTTAATCCACATAAATGTGTCTTCTGCGTTGATTTCGATAAAATTTTAGGGTTTATCGTGTCTAAAGACGGAATTCGCCTCGATCCACTCAAGGTTGAGGCTATTGTTAATCTCCCCTCTCCATTTTCATTACATCAGTTGCAGAGTCTGCAAGGTAAGGCAAATTTTCTATGCCATTTTATACCGAACTATGTCGAAGTAGCTAAAGGATACACGCGACTTCTGAAATAGGACGTCCCTTTCCATTGGGATGAGATTGCTCAACAATCTTTTGATGCACTCAAAACATTGTTGGTCAATGCTCCTTTATTACGTCCTCCGAATTATCACCGTGTTTTTTCCCTCTATTTTGCTGCTGCTTTTAGTACAATTTCCATGGTTTTGGTACAAGATGATGATGACGGTCATGAGCATGTTATTTATTACTTGTCTCGTAACCTTCTCGATCTTGAAATGCGTTATGCTCATGTTGAGAAGTTAGCACTAGTTGCGGTCTAGGTCATTCAGTGCTTTCGTCATTATATCCTTTTGCGTATGGTGATTGTGATTTCTGATTGCAACCCCATGACCTATATTTTGTCTCAACAATTTCTACAGGCAAAATACTCAAAATGGATTGTTATCCTTCAAGAGTTTGATTTGGAATTTACTTCTGCCAAATCCAAGAAATCACTAGTTTTTTCTGATTTGATTTGTTCCCTCCCTTCTGACTCTACTCCGTCTCGTTTTGAGGACCGTATTCCGAACGATACACTTTTCTTGATTAGCACCCTCGACCCGTGGTATGGTGATATCATCGTAAATCTACAGACTTCCACATTCCGATCAGAGTTGAAAAAGGATTCCCGCCACCATATCCAGCATCACTCGCAACCTTATCATATAGTCAGAGATATGCTCTATCGTGTTGGAGCTGGTTTTTTACTTCGCTGATGTTTAACCCTCGAGGAAGCTGAGAAAGCATTGAATTATTGTCACAGTGGTGCATGTGGTGGTCACACGTCTGGTTACACTATAGCACAAAATATACTTCATGTTGGTTATTTCTGGCCTTCCATTTTCAAAGATTGTATTGTCGCAGTTTGTAAATGCCATGATTGCCAAATTTATCAATGCAAGATGTGTGCACCACTCGTTCCTCTTCACCCTGTCATTACCGTTGGTCCTTTTGCAAAATGGGGCATTTATTTTATGACGTGTAACCCTCACTCGGCCGGGAGGCATGCTTATATCATCGTAGTCGTGGACTACTTCACCAAATGGGCCGAAGCAATGCCTACACTTGCCGATGATGGTAAGATAGCTGCTCAGTTCATATTCAATCATATTATTTCTAGGTTTGGTGTCCCTCAGGCCATAGTTACTGATCATGGTTCCCATTTTCGGCATTATATGGTGGCGGAGTTGACTTCTAAGTTGGGTCTGCATCACGATAGCTCAATGTTGTACTACCCTCAAGCTAATGGCTAGGTTGAAGTTGTGAACAAATTTATTGTCATAATGCTTCAGCGTACGATTGGGATCCACAAATAAAACTGGAATTTCATGTTATTTTCGTCTCTTTGGGCATATCGAACCTTAGTGAAGAGTGTGACTAGATTCACCCCGTTTTAGTTAGTTTAGGGTCTGGAAGCTACTCTCTCGATTGAGTGTGAAATACCTTCACTCAAGTTAGCTTTGGAATTACTGCCAAATACTTCGCCAAAAGAAGAGCGTCTCCTTTACTTAGAGAGGTTGGATAAAACTCATCGCTTAGCCGCTTTGGTCATCGAAGCACAAAAGAAGCGAGTCAAAGCTCATTTTTATCAATCAGTTTCTCCTTGTTCTTTCATTGAAGGAGATCTCGTCCTCCTGTATGACCAAGCTCATGATAAGCGAGGGGCAGGAAAATTTCAACCTATGTGGCATGGGCCATACATCATTAAACGTGTGTTGAAAAATGGGGCCTATTAGTTATTTGACTACGAAGGTCATCCTCTTGAATAGCCCAGAAATGGGTTGTATCTCAAAAAATATTATGCCTGAGTCATTCATGTATGAACAGGTGTACATAGGTGTTTTTTTTTTTCATTTTTGTACATGTTTTTTGGGTTTGATGTGCTTTGTGAGTTTTTTCCTGCTTATTGGGTCTTGCTTATTGTGCAGATGTTTATTACCCCTTATGTTGGTTTCGCGGATGGTGCTTCCCGCAGTATCAGGAATTTGTCTTCGGAAGCCTGGGTAATTTATGATCCTACTAGTGAGTTAATAGATCTGCAAGGTATTTGTCTAGGACAAACTACAAACAATGTCGCTGAATATAGCGTTGTCATTGAATTATTAACTAAGGCAATCAACCTAGGCATACGTGCATTGCTTGTAAATCTACATTCACATCTTGTTGTTCTACAACTTAATAATCATTATTCGGCTAGAAAACCACACATTATGAGATTGTATTTACGTATTCATAAATTGGAAATAAATTTTGGTTTCATTACTTATCAACATATTCCTAGATGAATGAACACGTTAACTAATACAATGGCTAACATTATATTAGATAGAAATTTGCATACTTTGTAAAAAAATCATCATATGTAAAATATCCATGTAGGGAAATACATGAATATATGTATGTATGTATATATATATATATATATATATATATATATATATATATATATATATATATATATATATTGTATGTTTGCAACTGTGTGCATCATAACATCAAAAAATATATGTATGTTTTTGTTACATCCAGAGACATCATGTCTCGCAAAATATGTAGATAAAATAAACCTAGGTGTCTAATCAGCATGGTGCTCATGATAACATGTCACAGCCCGTACCAGCCGCCTCAACAAGCGTTGAATTCGGCTGGGCACCCCTACGGTATTCCTCTTGTAGGCATGAGGAACATCATCAAAATGTGCATAATCTCTAACTCCTCCGGTGATCCCCTCCAAGTTGTGCACTATCTCGTCTTCCTTGTCGCCTTCACCCTGAGGGCCGAAATCGCGAGGGATTTGCCTCGCTATCGGTGACATACCGGCTGGTCTCTTTGGGCCAAAATCTGCATCACATGGATTCAATGTCAGAACATACATGGATAAACAAAACAAAAAATCATAATACACATAAAACTTATAAAATTGAGTCTCACCCAAATCTTCATCCCAATCTTCTCCCTCTGAAGTCGGAGGTCTAGATCATTAGTGAAATATGTGCCAGCATAGGCCCAATCCTCCACAACAATGAGTTTTCAACGGAGCCAATCAAAAAATATCAGCCTCCAAGACATCTGTTGGCTGCCCCCTGCCCTTGGCATTAGTGCTTCCCATCGGGCCATCCGTGTTCTCTCGCTGGTGGATTCAGAACTATAACCTCCTGTCGCTAAAAAATTGGTAATCGTTCCAAGAAGAACGATACTAGAATGGATCCATAACCAAATTGTTTCATTTTGGTCTTCTTACATTTGGTTATTTGGCGCTTCATGTTGATGGTTACGGCCTTTGCCCAGTTGTAGATAGTCATAGCCATGCAGTCCACAGCAAGAAGAAATTGTCTCTTTGTTGCTTCATGTGATGCTTGTGATCCCGTAGTCCGTGTGATGGTATGCAATACCACACATAGTGTAAAATCAGGGATAGTTTGAATATCAACTTTCCCACTACCTAAACCTTTCTGTGCTCCTTGACATACCTTATCAATTACCATGGTAATGTTTTCCATGCAAGGCCGAGGGCCGGTTAGGAGTGGTGTTGCACCCCTCTGCGATAATCCTGTGATGAAATATACATCGGAGACATCGATCTCAAGCTCTTGATCCCATAGGATGAAATTCTCTTGATTTTCATCCCATATACTGATTACATATTGTAGCAATTCTGGTTGGGCTTGGAGGCATGGTGTTAGAAATAATTTTAGCAAACCACAGTTTCTGAGGGCTGCCATAACTCCATCATTTTCTATGGCCAACTCATCTTCTTCACTATGCTCCTGTTCTTTCCATTCTATGACCATTTTGCTCTTTTCTACCTGCAAACACATAAATACAAGTAGTATTAGTCAATATTTACCCTTGAAATTGTAAACAATTGGGACTTTTGGTGCATAATTTTGCTAGAAATTGGTTCTAAAACAGTCGCGCCAATGGGCGCACCCTAGTGTAAAACATCAGGCGGTTGGCGCGACTCCATGCCCAAAACCCGTGCCAACCGCACAGCCCTAATTTTTGCATTTATTCCCCCAAATTCAAAATTGAAAAATGTAGGAAGAAAGGAATAGCTTAAAATGACAAGAGGGATCTCAGCTCTTACTTGACGGATTTGAGATTGGTGTACTGGATTGGCCGCTATCGTCACCGCAAGATTGCATAGTAAAATGGGTAAGAAATTGCTCCACAAGAGGTAAAAGTGAAAAGTAAATATTTTTTACCATTTTTGGCATTATATAACTTTCTCACAACCCTAATTAGGTTTTAAGGCATGTTTTTTTATTATTTTATTGTATTATTTTTGAAAAATACGTTTTACACATGTCTCTTGTGAAGCAACAGGTTTTTCATGCGACAATGATGAAGTAACGAGTTATATTTTATACTTTTTCTGACTCGGTAAAAAAATGAAAAATTCACTACTGGAGTCATCTTTCAGCTCTTTTCTAACTCTCTAAAACTAAAAATATTGATGAGACGCTTGTCGTTTTGAACTCGTTAAATGGTTGTGAAACGATATCTACCCAGTATACGTTTAACCCTTTTTCGGGCTGGAATAGATTATTTACGAAAAAGGAATACCTTAGCCTAACACGACTAGGAGGTTATTTTAGACTTTGTTTTCTACCTTTTCAGATCTGTGAGACTGCCTACGAAAAGGGACTGCTAGAGTTTTCTTTTCTTCCTTCTTTTCAAACTCTCTAAACATGAAAAGATGCCGAGTTCTTCCTTTGTCAGACTCGTTAAACTCTGATGACATCAGACTTCGTCACCATGATGTTATTCGAGTTCCTCCTTCCTAGGGCTCGTAAAATGTACTAGGATGGATTTGTCCGAAGCAAAAACTTACAGTACAAGCATATGCTATCCCCTTCAAGCTTGTTTTCAAAAATAATTGGGATACTCGCCAAAAATGGTGGGGGAAAATGGAACCAGATTTTAGTTGTGTCGGTAATATGTCGCTCTTTAACATGGCACTTATCTACATTCGTGTCGGGTTGGGGATATCTCATTTCGTCATTTTTTCCTCCATGGGTTTGGGTAATCTCTTTTGACCTCTCATTTTATCTTTGCCACATCATCATGACCTTAGATCCTTTGATGTCAAAAACTGCCAAATCCAGTGTCGTGCTGCTGATATGTTCAAGAGAAGTTTGCCTCTGAATTTTTCAACATCCCTCTGATTCTCTGTTAGTCTTGATTCACAAAAATCATATTCTTCTGTCTCGTGTCGATGATGTGGTAAAAATTATGGCCCACCTTCGATCAGGTCAGTTCCAATCGACTTCAACTCATTATCTATAAATCTGATCTAGAGACTCCCTTCTGGTACCTTGGAGCCTGCATGCCTCAATGGAAGGTTCTTCGCATTCGACGTAAGGTTCACATCATTGGCCTTCGATCGACTGACTCTACAAGTGCTTGATGCCAAATCACTGTTCACAAGCCGTGGATTGTACCTTCGTACCTTGAGAGCCATTTTCATTATTGGTGGTTCTTCTCGCATCTGTTAACAACTTTCATCATTGGCTAGTAATTAGATGATTTTCTTGCATGTTCGACTTCAGCTCATATATTTGCATGCTTGAATTTGTACTTGTTCGGATCGAGACGGAGTGCAAGACCCTGGGTTTTGTTTATTAAAATCCAGGCTTTGATTTCTTTGTGGATTATCATGACTTACTACATGACTCTTTGATTGGATGGTTGCGACCATACCTGAGTCTATTTAGTGATCTTTACTGCTGGATGGCTACGTCCATACCTAGATCTCAGTTTTTATATACTCATTTATGGATGGCTGCGCCCATGCCACATGTTCATGTATCAAATATATCAATTGTATTTGTAATTGTAGGTTTTCCAAAAGCGGTGTTTGGGTTGAACGCGTTCTCATAAAGCATTTCACCCCTCCCTCTCCCTCAGACTTCATGCTTTAGGGGCATCTGTTACACAACATTTTTTCAATGTCCCTGCAATCCCCATCCCGCACATTAGAGGGTCATTTATGTGAATTTTGAAAAGTTTCATGCCTTGAAAACAACATCATTGCATCCCTTATGATGAAGGCAACATTCTTCTTGTTGACATTTCGCTAAGTAGAGCTGTAAAAATCCCTATTTTTGCCTTTGTGCGAGTAACTAGTTCTGCCCTCGTGTCGATGTGGAATATTAACACTAAGGCCTGCACCACCTGGCACTCTGTCCTAGTGTAATGCCCATGCCAAGCTATTTATGAAATGTTTTTTTAAAATAGAGGCAAAGGTTCCATTCCAACCACCTCGGGGATGAGTCACTGGGAGTGGTTTAACTGAAACAACCACGGTCCTCCTCCTTTAGTTAGTAGTTTCCACCCCCCTTGGAACACTCCTAAAGGATAGGCCTCCCTTCCACTTTTGTAGGGATCCAAACCTCATCCTTTGCCTCTATATAAACAAGCCTTCTCTCTTTATGAAAACTAGCTTAAGCTAAACAAAGAGAATTATACAGTTGAAGTGTTGAACGTGAAGACTAAGCTATAGTTGAATAACTGAGCTATTGAGAAGGTAGAACAAGGAGAAATCCATCGAGAGGTCCCTTATCCCGTTCGAATTCCCTGACGAGCTTTGAGACATGCTTCGCCCAAGACCCACTAGAGGAGACCGCAACGTCAGAGCATGGTTGTATCTCTTCTTTCTACCTATTAATATAAGTGACTATTGTCTGGTTCTTGTCTTGTGTTTTGTCTTTATTGAATTCAATATGCTAGTCCTCTCTGACTGACTAGTATTTTTTGGATGGAATTATTATTTGGTATGTGGTTATCGTTTTCTGATCTCTGTGCAGGTGTCCAAACATGATAAGTGGAGGGGTAGTGACTTTCCTTCGATCAGGAGTGAGAGGTTCTCATCATCACTACGAGTGTTGACGACAGCTTTGGACCACATCTAGGCCATCTTATCGCATCCTCTTTCATTCAAATATCTAGGAACCTACACTCTAGCATGATTCCTTGTTACTAGACCCACCCTAGGGCTATAGGGATCATCTCTTTCCGCAGAGAGGATTTACCTACATAACAAAAACTCTTGGAGGTATTGTGCATGTAAATTTATGTTGTTGGATTGATGATGCTGGTATGATGAGGATGGGATTGCAGCTACAGGGTTGGCATTGAATCGATCAACTATTCATAACTTCTCCTTCTACTTCATAATAAATACATTTTTTCCTTTCCTAATGCACATGTCAATGATTTTATATGTGTATTTACAAATGCAATCGATTCAATTTGTTTAACTTGAATAGATCATATTTCCTTCATGTTGTTTTATGTCTTATGTTTGACATTATAGGTGTTGGAGTTCCCATGTTTTGGCCATATTGGCAAGACCAAAAGATGATACAACATCAAACCACTTTCAAACCTCAGGATCTAGCCCTCCTGGGTCCAGAGAGGGATCTATCTATGTTATATAAAAGGTATATATGTCTTTGAAGCTTGAATGTTAAGATGTTAGGCTAGTTATATGCACAAGGTTTGTTTGTGTGATTTATTTATTTGGTTGTTGGTTATCAAGAAAGAAGGGTTCAATGTAAGGCAAGGATGAGCAAAGAGGAAAAGGGCAGAGGTGGAGTATTCCAGGAAATATTAAAAACCATTGGGCAATGGAGTCAGGAAAGGATTTTCTCACTATTCAATGTGCAAGCTTTCAATTGGGCTAGTCATCTAAAACATTAGATCTTAAGGATGATTGTGTGATATGAAAGGTAGGAGAGGAGGAGATAACACAGATTCAGAGCACAAAGTTAAAGACCAGCTGGTCGCACAAGGATCCTAGTGGACAGGGCTAACTCTAATCCCTAGTGTTCCCAAATCTTCCAACTAAATCCATAACAAGAAACATCTAAGAACTAAATTCATTTAATTCATACATCAGAGAGCAGGCAATAACATCCACTACACTGGTTAACCCAACTGAAATCATTTCTTAGATAATGCTTTCAGAAGAGAAACATTAATGGCAAGGAGAGCAGAAACATAGGGTACCTAACAAGGATAAATCCTATGCCAATATTTTGATGCAAGCCAGTAGAAACGAAATGACATGAATTAAAATACAGAGATAGGAAAACATCGCCGCTGCTTCAGATCAGGATCCAAAGAAATGTGCTTGTCATATTAAATAGCAATACCAGTCAAGTACAACATTGCCAATAGCCGAATACTCAGTCTGAAATCATATTCCTCAGCCTATCTTACAACTTTAGACAAAGATTGTGTCTCAAAAGAAACAACTTGCAGTTCTCTGATAACTGATCAACAACCTTTACAATGAGTTTCTTCATGGATTTATAGCTCTAGTGGAGCAGAGAAGGTAGGTGAGAAACTAAATGCAGTATTAGAACTTCTT
Organism: Pinus albicaulis; assembly: GCA_034641835.2. Classification (NCBI taxonomy): domain Eukaryota; kingdom Viridiplantae; phylum Streptophyta; class Pinopsida; order Pinales; family Pinaceae; genus Pinus; species Pinus albicaulis. The sequence continues at coordinate 263,030,207 of CM076572.1, read as the reverse complement.
AAAGAAAGAGGGCCGAAACCCATTCTGTTTAAATGTTGAGCATTCAATTCCTGTCACTCTTTGGATGGAAGAGTGGTCTTCTTCAGGTTTCCATTAATTCCAGGTATGCCTCTTGATGTACTTTGATCTGCATGACTCTGTGGTGCTATTGGTGAATAAACAAAGATAAATGAATGATTAAGAAGTCTGCCATACTGATGAAATAAATGCTCTGATAGTATCGGGGTTGTTTTAGGGTAGAAAAACTCTCCAGAACACGGCATAGATTGAACACTGCATGGGCGCTTTGTCATTTATGGAGGAAAAACATTTTGCTACTATAGAAACCCCTGATATGCATTGATTGCTGCGTGTTGTACCTTCTGTGTGGTCCCTGGGTCTTCAATCCGATACTTTGCCTCTAAATATTTGAACCTAAGGCTTGAATGTCTTCATTTGTGTGCCTTAAGCTCTTCTGCTGCTCCATTTATATCTCTGACTGTGAAAACTATGTGTTAATGGTGTCAGAAATATTTGCAGAGTTTGAACTCTGCTCTTTAATGCAATTCCTGTCAGCCACCTTCCCGGGCTATCCTTTATTATCTCGGCCTTTGGAAGTGGTCTTTCCCTGCGTTTATGTCACTATGACAGAGATAATAAGCTATGGCGGTTTCCCGTCTACCTGCAACCCTACAAAACACAAAACTGTTAAGAAAAAAATGCATGGGGTTGGATGATGTGGATGTCTACATGGGTGATAGTGGAACTGTGGTGAACTGGCGGAAAATGCTGTGGAATGGTAGAGAACGGAGATGGAAAAAGGTTGGCGGAATGCGGAGCGATTTATACGTGAAAACCTTATAAACATTGACCTTTTGAATGAATTTATGTAATGGGATGGGCAGACGTACGGCAGAGACACATGGAGGTGACGTGGCGGGACCAGGCGACGACAGAAAGTCAACAGTGGGGAAACAAATCTGGACCGTCAGATATCAGAGGAGATCGACGGTTGAACATGCGGCGAAGGATGTCGAACAGTGGGCAAGGAGTACGGCGACCATGGATTAAACCCCGTGCAGCTTCGTTGAGCAATGACCATTGGATGGGCAAGGGCAGATCTGACAGCTGATATGCATATCACTGCGCGTCCTGTATCGAAAGATAACGTGTGATGGGCAAGCGGTTTTGGGATCGTACAGGAGCCACGCGTCGCAAGCTGAGTGGAATCACTGGGCAATGGGAGAATACCGCTTGACCTCCATTAGTGGTGCGATGAAAACCGGGTTGTTTTATGGATAGTGCACGGCGGGGACCACAGTGGTGGGCACACTCCGAACCATCGCTCTGGCGGGTGAATGGATGGCGATTGCGCGGTCGGGGGCTTGGATGGAGAAAACACGGGCACTGTGGAATTAACGACCGTCGTCCGATCTAGAAGATCGACGGCCAGGAGCACTCCCGATATTCATTGGAGATTAGCACCCCTCATGCCAGCGCTTGGTCACAGCGCCGGGTTCTGTGGGGGAAGGTGCGAGGGCTAGGCCGAAAAGGGGCTAGGCCCAGAATATGCAGAAAATATGATTTTTGGCTTTTTTTTAAAGCATTTTAAGGCCAGCCAAGGGCAACGATAGGGGAATGAGGGGGATATAGGCATAAGCAAAGGGAGTAAGGATGTTTTAGAGGGGATTTCTAGGATGAAAAGGGGGAAATTAGAGGGAAGAAAGGGGACTTTGAGAAAAGGAGCAAAGGGGTGAAAATGAAGCATTTTGCAAGGGTATAAAGGGCATAATAAAGCCTTTAGGAGCATAATTCCTTATCAGCAAGGCCTATTGACTCAGAACAGCAGAGGGAAATAGTCACAAGGCAAGGAACCTGAAAAGGCTGCAAGGATGATGTGTTTTCAAGGGAAATGCATTCCTTGCAGGCTTACAAAACAAATTAGCCCCTTGCTTGCTAGTCAAGGAATTTATAAGGGGCTAACAATAGGTACCAATCAAGTGAGTTCAGTTTGATTGAGAGCGACGAAAGCGACGATGGGAGGCAAGGAAAAGTGAACATATTACAAGTAGTTTTTCTTATCTGTATGTATTCATTTTAAGGAAAAGTTTAGATATATTTCTTTGTGTTGTTCTAAGTGCACCACCACCCTTAGGGAAAGCATACTTATGCGTAGGTTTTATTTTTGTAAAACACATCAGTTAATGTGTTTAGACTTCTAGGAATATGTTGATATTTAATGTAATCAAAACATCATTCTTGAAGGAAAACCCTTAAAAACATGTGTAATAAAGTTGGAATTTTGACTGAATAGACGTTATTTGAATGTTGTACAATGAGCAATGAGTCAATTTGGACAACTAAATAGTGAATACCGCGCAAAATAATATCAGATAACAATTTGATCACTGTGATATACTCAATGATATTATTAGTTGAGTGATTGATACAAATTCCTTGTAGACTCACTAACTCGTCATCGAGACTATAGATTGCCCACACTATAGAAGAAAGGTTATGAGTATTATGACTAGCACCATTAGCATAACCATCATATAGTTGAGGTAACTATGACATCTTCAAATCAAATGTAATTCTAGATTAACAAATACGGTAGGAAATTTCGAAGGAAACAAACTTCAAAAATATTTAACACACATATACAATATTTACACAGTGACTATGAAAAGGTAAACTACGCATAATAGTTTTTGAGTCTCAAACTTTTCTTCCATCTTCATGCATATTTCCATCATTTCATAACCATTTAGCCCTCATTCCATAACTATATATCCTAAAACCCTACATTAAATAATCATCTTCATGATCATATGGGTTAGAGCAATCATTTTCCAAAGTTATTTATTTTATGTATTTTTAAGTGAATTTATTATTAAAAACTAGGAAATTAACATGGTTTCATATATCTATACATCTTTTATGAGTTTTGTGACATGTATAGGCTTATTTGGAGGTTCTATAAGAGTCTTACTTGGCCTCCTAAGAAAAAAATTCAAATTTAAACTCAAGAGGTGGATCATATTCCAAGGAGAAAGATAATGGAGATCTTGATGTGTCATGGGATTTGTATCTAGTATTTACAGATAAGTTGAGAGAAGTATCGATCTAGTAGATATTTAAGGGATTTAAATTTATTGAGGAGACATCCCTTATTCATGTATAAATAATAGGATAATCCTTCAAAGGAAGCTAACAAGTTGTCAATTATTCATTAACATCAGATTTATGATTGTTCATTCAACATGAGTAATATCATTTTCTCTAAATCATGAGTTATGAGTGTTGTTTGATTCTTAAGATGAGATAGTTTTTCATGTGTTCTCATTGAGGAATGGACAGATCCCCATCAACCAAAATTCACATACATCTGTAACATAGTTTTATTTCTTTTATTTCCTTGCATGCAAGTGTGCTTTATTTTATGCAAGTCTGCTTTATTTTCTGCAAGCGTGCTTTATTTTCTGCAAGTGTGATTTCATTTCCTAGATTTGATTTGATTTTAATTAAACTACTTTCTTACTAGATATCTTAGTTTTCTTGCTTGACAACTAAATCACTAGTTGTTATTTACTGCTTTCTAGATTATCATTGTTTTCTTCTAATAGATTTTCACTTTAGTTATCATTAAATTTATTGCTTACTAGTTCTCATAGTTTTCTTTCTTGATAACTAAATCAAAATTTGTTCTAGGTTTATCAGCTTTCTAGATTATTATAGTTTGCTTCTTATAGTTGTTCAAATATTAGTTTATAAGTTTTTAGAAAGGCATTGGCATTCATTCATTCCACCCTTAGAATCTAATTCAGTTTTCTTACATATGATTTCTTTTGCATTTTTCTTTAGTTATACTTGTAATATGCATTTCCTTTCTTTCTTTCCATCCTAAACAAACCTTCTACAACAGTTTCATCTGAGGTCCCATATATTTTGGTTTTCTTCTAAGTTTATGAAACCCCCGGGTTGACATATTTAAATTAAAAGGGATTTAACATAGAATTAAATCGCCCTATAATAGTTTTTCATGTACAACCCATTCATAGGTTGCACCAAAGCAATTCCATCAAATTCAACCAATTTGTAGGCCCCTTTTGCTAGTACATGTTTGACTATATATGAACCTAACCATAACAGTTTGAGGTTCCCAGCCCCTTATTTGTCAACTTCCTAGTCCTATAAAAGGACTAGATCACATTTAGATAAGGTACAAGGTTTAAAATTTTGGTCAAAATGTGCTTTGAAACGTTTTTTGTGAGCCTCGTTGGCCATTGCAGCGTCATGGCAGGTCTCATCTAGGCGAAATAGATGAAAAAAATGCTTTTCTTCTGCGAAAGTTGTGGGAAGTAGATTGATGGATAATTTTAAGGATGCAATCTCACACTCAATTGGGAAATTGCTTCTAGACCATAGACCAACTGAAAAGGTGTGAATCGAGTTGTTGTTCAGACATATGTTCTGTATGCCGATAAAGCGAAAAAAATAATGATTGGAAAATTCGTCTTATGAATTCCTACCATGAGTTGGAGCATCATTTTCAAAACCTTGTTAATGGCTTATACATTCCCATTAGCTTGTGGGTAATAGGGAGTCGAGTTGTGATGCTGAATGCCCAACGTGGTAGTGTGTTTAGACATCATGTAATTTCAAAAATGTTTTACATTATATGTATCAATATCTTGAGGAACACCATATCTGGAAATGACATCGTTAAAAAGGAATAATGCAGCAGTTTAGTAGGCATTATCAAATGTAGGAATTACTTCGTCCCATTTGGTATAGTCTACAACAACAATAATGTAGCCATGCCCCCCGATCGAACGAGGGTTACAGGTCATAAAGTAAATGCCCCATTTGGAAAATGGGCCAATGGAAATAACTGGATGCATGTGAGTAGGTGGAGCACAAGCTTTCTTATTATAAATCTAACATGCGTGACATTTATGGACTACCAGAATACAATCTCGAAACATGGTCAGCTAGAAATAACCAGCACCCAAAATATTTTGGGTGGTTGCATAACCTGATATGTGTTCGCTGAATGCTCTAGCATGATAATTATTCAAGGCTTTATAGACCTCCTCATGAGTAATAAATGTCAAAAAAATTGAATCAAGACCATGGTAGAACAAAGTTTCACCAATTATTATGTATTGGTGAGCCTGGTATTGGATTCGACGTTGAAAAAATTTAGTATCAAGCCAGAAAACTTGGGAGATAAATGAGAATATCTCCATACTGTTGATCGGATAAATCAATCTTGCGGACAAGATCGATCTCCCTAGTACCAAAAGGTAATCTAGCAACAAACAGCCAAATAAACCTATCTTTCTCTAGACATATGTGATTTACAAAAGAATACTATAAAGGTGTTGAGGTCTTACCGTAGATCCAATGCTTGTTCGAAGTAGTTTTCCTTCGATCACTTGAAGGAGTTATCTTTAAAGACCTGTAGTCAAAAACAAGAAAACATTAAATAGCACATGTATAGTAAATATTATAAATCATGCCTATCATGATGATCAAGAAATCCATGAAATAAAAAGCTAATTAACAACTTATTGAGAAAAATGAATTCATTTGTATTAATTTTGAATAAAGAAAACCTTACAACCTTAGCCTTGATGTTGAATAGGCCTTCCTGGGGTCTGAAGTAGGAATATCCTCTACTTTGACAAGCCTTGCACTCTTCCAACCGAGACAGATAGAGGTATGTGATCTTTCCTCACAAAATCTCAGTTAAATGAGTCTGAATCCCAACAGCACTTTACCTCAAATAATTCTAAAGCTTGAACTCCCCTTGAGGCTACCCAAGGCCTCTTTTTATAGTGCAAAATAAAAGGTTTCAGTTCCAACTATGAAGGGATAGAATCCTCCTTCAAAGGGATAAGCTCCTCAAATCAAGGGGTTAGCTCCTTAAGGCAAGGGATACATGAATCTCAAAAGAGCGGTTCTGCCACCGCAAGATTCCTTCCAGAGGCTTCTAGAAATTACTGAAAGTGATATTTTTGAGTTTACTTGCGCCTTTTTACTATTTTATACGAGTTTGCACCATTAACACAGATAAAGTGCGTTAAGGTACGCAGGAGTCATGAACATTAGGTGCGGGACCGCATGCAAGACAAAGAGAAAGTGCGATACCAGAGTTAAAGAGATTTTTGAGAAATTTTCTCTTATTTTTAAGGCTTGACATGAGGAAATGATGTGTTAGACTTGCAAAGGAGGAAGCATGAGTGATGATGAGCTCATACAGATATCAGAATTTCAAGATGACAATTTTCAGTGCAACAGATTTCCCCCTAAAGTACAAAGTCTGCAATAGATGAAGATAGATTCTGTCATGTATGAAGATTGAATTACTTTATCATTTCAAATATCATCCTGTGGACACCCCAGTTGGAACTTGTAAAAACATTCAATGCAAAATATATATATATATGTAAACATATCATCGCTGAGGTAGGCATTCCCATACTCAGATCAAAACTAACTAGAAAACTAATTTAAACTGTTCTGATACAGGAATGATTTTCAATACATCAACAGTATAGACATGTGTAGACACAGTATGGACACAACCATATGTTTATGAATAGTCCACTATATAAATGAATAATAAAATTCCTCACAGCATGGATGGTAGTAACTAGATCGAGGGTCTTGATTTCCGTTTCTCGAACCAGTACGATTCTATCCATGTGAATAGATATGTCGAATTCGAACATGGTAGAAACCACTTGATTACCAGTAAATAATGTAGATTGTTAACAAGTGTGAAAGTAACCACCAGTAATGTCAATGGCCCTCAAAGTACTCAGTACAATCCATGAAATTTGAATGAATAAGCTGAAGTCGAACATGTCACGGAATCATTCGATCGAAGGTCAATGATGCAACATGTCGTCGAAGGTGAGAAACCTGCCATTGAGGCATGCAGATTTCAAGGTACTGATGATTTCTAGATCAACTTCCTAGATAATGAGTTGTCGTCGATAGGAAGTGATCCATCGTAGGCAAGCCCACAATACGAAATCATAGATCAAGTTTTCAAGAAAAATATTGTCAAGGACTGACTCAGGGATGGTCAAAATGGAAGACAAATATTTTGCAGGTGAATGGTTGGTTTGGAGAGAACTCGAGCATGAGGACATAGATGATGCCACAATGAATCATTTTCCTACAATGCAGGCATTGAGAGCATGCGGTTTATACAAATTCTGGGCCATTCAGGGCATGAAGGCATAGGTAGACCTCCTGACATGGCTATTGAACAAATGGAACATACAGGACCAGTGCTTGATTATTGGAGGCCACCGGCTCGAAATTGAGCTAGAGGATATATATTTTTTAACTAGTTTTTCCAAGAGGATCGAACAAATTTCTCCGTTTGGGACTAGGCTAGGTGGCCAGTCTATCGCTAGTCTTTGACTAGAGTTCTGCGATGATCGGGCAGACCCCAAGGACAAACGGATTGACATAAAAAATATCGTTTGTCCTAAGCTTAAAGTTATTTAATTTACTGTCACCAGACTGTGTGGGAGTGCACCATTGCATGTGGCTACCGGTTCCCAGATGCGCATTGCAGTAGACTGTTTTCGAGGCACCATTTTCAACTGGTGTGAAGCTATGTTGGCCAATGTGAAAGGCCAACTAACCAGAGAAAAGAATGGAAAACTAAAAAAAATTAGATATGGATCCATTGTAGTCACCTTTTCTATAGAGAGGATCCCCATGTTAGCTCCGTAGCAAATTCCTATCGATGTTGGTCGACCTCAAGAACCTAGGATGGTTATTTGGGTTGCCTTGATGGCTCGTAATGCTAAGGGCATCGAGGTTGTTTGATTTCCTTCTACATATTTTCGTTGGTTGGAACGCCAAATTTTTTTTATAGAGGACTTTCCATACGCCGAGATGGACTACCGTGGTGACAGAGACATGACTCTCCCAGCAGGAGAATAATGGGATGATTCAGGTAAAAATAATTTTCAACAATTTCTAAGTTCTAATTTTTTTTGTATTTTAATCGTCCCAAAAATAATAATCAAAAGTTTAAATGCAGATGTGGGCCCACGACGACCAACCAATCTCCAGGCTTATGAGAGGAGGCATCCAGCTGCAGCAGCACCAGCCCCATAAGGCCAATCAGCAGAGATCCTGTCTGATTTGGAGCATCACCTAGAGCGTTTGACTCTAGACATTCCAAAGACCGATATAGATGATATTCCGCTTAGATTACAGAGATATGTGATTGGTGTCCCAGGACCTTTTAGGAGGTTCCTGTGTAGGGTGGCCCAAGTAGTGGTCTCTTATCGTGATCATCATCAGGGATAGGATGATCGTTTTGTAGACTCATAACATTTTTGACCTTTTGTATTATCATTTTTTCTGATCATAAGGTGTTTTTCAACCTATGATCGAAGACGATGTATATTTTGAAACAAACTTTTATGCTATGATATATCTCTATTATCGGCTATCTATGTACATGTTATCGAATGTCGTTTAATTTACTGTTTTGATTATCGCAAATTTCTATTTATCATACTAGAAGCAACTTCACCTGCTAAAGTATTTAAATGTCTTGGAATATGCTGATATTCAATGTAATCAAATTCACGTTCCAAGAGATGAACTCTTAAAAATAACCGTAATAACACTGGATTTCTAATGGCATAAACCTTGTTAAGTTGTAATACAACAAGTTCAGAATCCAACCTAACAATCAAACTCTGAATTCCAAACGATATGGATTCAGATAATAACTCAATCACTTCACTATACTCTGCAATTTTATTCGTTGTTTGACCAAGGCTTACCCCATGCATGGATACTAACTCGTCAGAGGGTGAATAGATAACCCAAGCTGCGAAAGAAATGTTCTGTGTACTACGACAAGCACCATCATCAAAACCAATGTAGGTTTGAAGAGACATCATCATCTGCAATATCAAGAGTAAAACTCAGATAAGCAGGAATAGTGATAAGAACACACTCTAAACTAGGCACGCTTTTCTAATCTAAAACACACCAATAGTAAAGAAACTAATCTAATTAAAAATCTCCACACCAAATTTAAGCATAATATCTCTTCATATAAAGCCCATTTCTGGGTTTATCTAAAGGGACACTGTCATAATCTATCAGCTCATAGGCCCCTTTTGCCAGCTTTCTCTTAACAATGAAAGGACCATGCCACATAGGCACAAATTTCCCAGCCCCTAGCTTATCATTGGCTTGATCATACACTAAAACTAGGTCTCCTTCTGAAAAATTATGAGGTGTAACATTTCTATCATACTAAGCCTTTATTCATTTGACATGAGCTTCATTTGCTAATGCAGCATTTCATCAATTCTCATCTAGCTGAGCCAAGTACAAAAAATGCTTTTCCTCTTCAGATGTAGCTAGGAGTAATTCTATGGCTAATTTCCATGACGGAATTTGCATTCAATAGGCAACACAGCTTCCAAACCATAAACCAGTTGAAAGGGAGTGAAACCAGTTGATGTTTTTACTGAGGTCTGATACGCCCAAAGTGCTGAAAATAACATGGAATGCCAATTTGACTTATGAATACCAATGATTTGTTTAATCATAGTGACTAAAACTTTATTGATAGCTTCAACCAGAACATTAGCCTGTGGGTAATATGGAGTATAACTATCATGGAGTAGGCCAAGTTGATCTGTCAGTTCATTCATCATGATACTTCGAAAATGACTTCCATGATCTATAATAATGGCTTGAGGAACACCGAATCTAGCAATTATATGATTGAACACGAAAGTTGCAGCAGTCTTGTTGTCTGCCGAAAATGTAGGCATCACCTCAACCCACTTAGTAAAATAATCTACCGCTAGGATAATATACGCATGCCCCCCAGCCGAGTGAGGGTTACATGCAATAAATTCAATACCCCATTTTGGAGATAAACAATAATATCCCCATACCAAGGATCAAGAGTACTGATGAGAAACAAGGATTCATCCACTATGGGATGTTCCGCCACAGTTTCAGTATCAGTAGACGAGAAATCACACATCAGTTCGGCAAAAACCAAAGATTTATTTGCCTTGGATTTTTCAAATTCCAAGTCAAATTCCTACAGGATAACTATCCATTTGGAATACCTACCCCCTAGAAATTGTATGGTCAAGATGTACATCATAGGGTTACAGTCAGAAATTACTGTGGTTTTGCGTAATAAGATGTAGTGACGAAATATTTGGACAACTTGGACAGCTGCCAAGGCCAATTTCTCCACATGCATGTATTTGATCTCAGTCGGGTGCAAATTTTGACTAAGATAATAAATCAAATGTTGATTATTGAATTCATCTTCCTGAACTAAAACCATCCCAATGGTGGAACGAGAGGCGGTGAGGTACAAAACATAGTCCTGGTTGTAATTGGGAGGATGCAGTAATGGTGCATGGGTCAACGCGTGTTTGAGTGCATCAAAATATTAGTCAGTGATCTCATCCCAAAAGAATGGAATATTCTGTTTTAACAACCTGGTAAAACCCTTTGTTAACTCGGCGTAGTTAGGAATGAAATGACGTAAAAAAATTTCTTCCCCCTGAAAACTTTGAAGTTGGTGCAGATTTGGAGGAGGTATATTGACAATAGCTTCGACCTTTGACAGATCAACACGAATGCCTGCTTTCGAAACAACAAATCCCAGTAAGCGACCCGATTCTACATAGAAAACACATTTGTGTGGATTCAGCCGAATTCGATAATGCCTACATCTCATAAAGATAGCTCGTAAATGAGTGAGATGGTTGGCCCTACGCGATGAATGAGTAGGTAAAATCATCGAGATAAGGCTGCAAAATGTGCTTAATGTCATGAAATGCGTAAGACATAGCCCTTTGAAAATTTGCCCCAGCGTTCTTCAAACCAAAAGGTAGTTTGCAAATAGAAAATGTCCCCCATGGACAAATGAATGTTGTTTTAGGTTGATCAGCAGGGAGTATGTTTATTTGATTGTAACCGGAAAAACCATCCATAAAGGAGAACATTTCATTGCTGGCACAATCATCAATAATTTGATCGATATAGGGGGTTGGATAATTGTCTTTAGGACAAGCTCGATTAATATCCATATAGTCGATACATACTCTTATCGTTCCTTTTTTTTTTGTTAACAGGAACAATATTTAATACCCAATCAATTAAAGGAATTGGATAAATGAAACATGCATGAAGTAATTTCTCAACTTTGACTTTGATAGCAGCATCTTTTCTCGAATGTATCTTACGTAAGCGTTGTCGGACAGGTTTTGCATCCGAGTAAGTCTTAATTTCATGTACAACTATTGATGGATCGATTCCTGGCATTTCTTCATATGACCAAGCAAACACATTACGGAATTCTTGAAATAGGGCTTTATAAGATTGGAGTTCATCATCCATACAGCAAGCACCTCTATGAATGTTTTCAATTATCCCTGGCTTAACTGAAATGTCAATAGGAATCGTTCGAGAGATATTTTCCAAATTTAACTCAGAATCAAGATTTTGAAATGGATTCTGCGGTTCTTTGACATATTCAGCAGTAAAAATAGAAGAGAAATCATTTTCAAAATGATCCAGCTCAGGTAAGAACAAAGATCAATGATGTAGATCTTCCCATGGTAAATCGTCAACAGACAATAGTTCACTAATCTGCTCATCGGTATGAAAAAGACCAAGAAATATCGTTGTGGCTGAGCTAGATATAGAAAGTGATTCCTCATGGATCACATTCATTGGATCAGTTTCAGTTGAAGAAGGATCGGAAAGCGACTATACAGCCTGATATGCAATTTCAAAGGGACTCAAAGGCATCACACCATCAAATGAATCCAACTCGGAATCAGAAGGTACGATCCAAGGATCATCAAAAGTAACAGTATTCGATGAAATCATATGAATATTTGTGATAGGAGGTGATACGTTAGGAGCAAGAAAGGAAAAAGTTCCTAGTAAACCATAATCTTCAATCAAACCTACACCAACATCCTTGTAAGGGATAGCCATTTTACTGACGTGTTGGATAGTTTCTGTAGAGGCTGGATCGGATGAGAAATAAGTGAGCTGGTCTATTGTAATGATCTTTCCTTGATGTGGAAACTTGATAAGCTGAAAGACCAATGAAACAATAGCAGTCATAGCATAAGACCAACTACGACCAAGGAGAAGGTTGTAATCTAGAGGGGCATCAACCACTTCCACATCTATATTTACGGTTTTGCCTTCGACCCCTATAGGTAAATCCTACAAAATACCGAAAGGATGGAACCCTCGGCCATCAAAATCCTTTAGAATTGTCGGAGACTGATTGAGTGTAGGAGAACCAAGCGATTTCCAACACTGGATCGACATAATACACGTAGAAGCCCCTTCATGAATCATAGTCCAAAAGACTGGTTTGTTTTTTACTAATACTGGAATCTGGAAAGCCATTTGATGAGGTAGGCGGGGTGTACTGTTCTCTAGCTCGAAGATTATTAGGTTCTAATCCTGAATATCGATAGCTCCTATGGAAGACAATAGTAATTTATGCTGTGCTAGGCACGATTGCAGCACTTCCAAAGCCGACATTGCTGAAGGGGAAATAACTAAGTCCTCAACAATGTTGTAATTCTGAGCAGCTCTCACATGTGGATTGAAAGCTGATTTACGAAGTACACATTTAGTAGGTGATTTGATTACTAAGTTTGAATTGGGTTTCTCGATCTGTAGTGGATCAGAAACAGGAGGAGGTGTAGTTGATGTGTTTGAATTAGAAGATTCTGCTTCTTTACCACCAACAAGACTTTTCTACCATAATCTTGCGATCACGTCGCAATCCTGACATGAGACATCATCATAACAGGTTCTTCTGAGGCATTTGAGGTGGAACCAATCATCTTACTATCTTGAGTAGGAAAAGGACCCTTCAAGACAGTAGGTTGTTGAGAACCTTTAACAAATTTCGAAACCTCTGCTCGATGTGGGCATTCCTTAGTAAAATGATCCTCGTCGCAAATGAAACAAGGATAGTGAGGCTTGTGTTTTTCGTCATTAGATTCAGTTTTATCTATTTTATCTTTTGAATTCTGTTTGTTTTTATTCTTCCCCTTCCTTTTACCGCCAGATTTAGATTTGGCCGTAGATGTTTCTACGACATGAATGTTGGTAGAAATTTCAGCGGAAGACCCTCCTTTCAGGGAATCAGGTAAAGTTATTATAGGAGAAGAATTCTTTGAAGATTTCTTCTTGCTTTTAGTATTAACTAAACCAATCATACCATCAGTGGCATGAGACCCTGAAGGAGCTACAGTTATTTGACTTTGTTTTGGAAGATCGGGGATTTTTTCATGCAAAGTACCTAACTGCGTATAGACGAGGTCAAGGTACTGAGCTTGAGCAATGACTTGCTCCTCAGTAACAAATCCTCCCTTAGCTACATCTTTAGTGATTTTGAGTAATAATGATTTAACAAACCATTCCGCCAAAATTTGATCCGGAATTAAAACTTTCACTAAACGCCTTCTATGTCGCCATTCGTGAATATGATCAGAAATATATGTGGACGTGGATTGTTTTAGTGAAGTCAATAGTTTCGTGCTATTTTCGTATCTGACAGGCAACTGAAAATGAGTTAATAAATTAGTTGCTAACTGACTAAAATTATTAAAAGAGCCTCGTGGTAACTCAATGTACCATTTGGCGGCAAGACCAATAAGAGTTCGTTGAAAAAGACGTAAGCGAATTGAATCATCAATTATCGAATTAGACGCACACCAGAGGTGATAAGTCATAACGTGATTTGATGGATCCTCTCCTGACTTACCCTCAAATTTTGGTATATCATTGGGCAACTTATGTGGCATTAGCGGCCAATACGGATGATAGTAAATTGGATCATTCGTAAAGCGTGACAAATTAGGTAAATCCAAAGTTGCAATAAACGGTAACTGATGGTTAGGGTCGCAAAAACCTTGAGTAATAAGAGTAGTTCCAGGAGGAGGATACCCAGGATAACTGGGAATCAGATTTGCATTAGGAATCGTATAACCTCCCAGAAAACCAGGATTAACCGGACCAAACTGTGGTTGTTGAGGCTGTTGATAAGTATAGCCAGGGTATGGTTGATACTGATAAACTGGGTTTTTTGAAACGGGACCGAATTGATACTATCCCTGGTATGGTTGATATGTGAATTTTTATTGACTCGTGACAATCGTACTCGTACCAGCTTGTCCTGTAGGTATCTGGACCGAAGTCTGAACTGTAGGTCCTGACTGGGGTATAGAGACTTGAGGGATTTGCACGGATGCAGGGATAGAAGAAACCGGAGCTACAGATACTCCAGAAACAGGTGTTATAGGTTGAACAGATGTAGTTGCAGCAGTTTGAGGCGGAGTCTGAGGTGTACTAGGCCCAGACTGCTAAACAGAACCAGGTGCAGGGATTTGAACAGTATTCTGGACAGGTTGCTAGGTTGGACAAGAAACAAAAGGCTGTCCAGGTTGACTAGATAACTGCACATTAGGTTGCATAGTCTATTGAATTTGGGATGGATCCCACACCATTTTCATTCTGGGGTATTGTCCCGTAGAAGGTTGTACATATGAAGGACCATAGCCTAGTTGAACGTAGGGTTGATAATTAAGTGGTAAATTTCCAACTCCTTGTACAAATGATTGACCAGAAGGCAGCTGAAAACCTTTAGTTGGGTACTGACCTTGAGGTTGATAACCCTGAGGCGCATACTGAATCTGGGGTTGATAAGGACCTTGAGGAATATACTGAGTTTGGGGTTGACCTTGAGGTATGTACTATCCTGAAGGTTAATAACCTTGAGGTATGTACTGTCCTTGAGGTTGTTCTCCAAAATAATATTGTCCTACAGTTTGTCCTGGGAAAAAATTACCCTAAAATTTCCCCCCAGGTGGTAATTGACTGCCTTGAGGTTGCCCCCCAGGCAGCCCCTAACTGCCTTGAGGTTTCCCGCCAGGCGGTAACTGACTACCTTGAGGTTGCCCCCCAGGCGGTAACTGACTACCTTGAGGTTGAGGATTTGGAATATTACCAAACATCATAAATATTTTCTCTGCGTTCAACGTTTCAGTTTTAATTCCATTAAGACCAGATGATAATACTTGTTCAATCGGTCGAGGAGTTTCTCTTGAAAAAGTACCAGAGAGAGCCTGGTACCCCAAAGGAACATAAGGACCATCATATAAAAATGTTTCCAGTGTTTGGGAAAACATAGATGACTCTCCTGACATGATCGATGAAGGATAGTAACCTCTGGGCGTAGGATGAAAAGGAATTCGAGGTGGTGAAAAAGCAAGACCAAGGTTTTCTAAAAAGTTTGTCAAAGATAAATACCAAGCATCACTCCTAATACGGCCATATAAAATGGATTCACGCTCCCTAAGATTCAAAGACTAAGGGGATTCAGGAAGAGATACCTCTTCGTCTGGACTGGCAAGCTCTTCAATGGAAATGAGGCCAGATGGAAGATCTTTAGCAACAATATTTCTTACCCTAGGTGAACCAGGATCACTAGAAGTTGGAGTAATAAATCCTGAGGATGTTTCCAAAATAGAAGGTTTAGTGTCAGGCTCAAAATTTTCAGGTTCTTTAGCTAGTTCACTGGAAGGAGAAATACTACCAGTAACTTCAGAAACTGAAATCGGCTCTTGAATATGTTCTGTCATGGGTATTTGATGATCAAGATGAACAACTATAGATGAACTTCCGACTTCTGTTGATCTAATTCTACCGCTACTAGATGATACTATAGCGCGCGGCCCTTCAAGCTGACTTGGTGTATATTCAGGGGGCTTCCCCTGAAGTCTCCGGGATTATCTTGGTAATTCTGCCACGATTAAATATTAATCAATCACATGCAAACAAAGAAAATTTCAATAAAACACCTAAAGTCTCTAAAGGAACAAATAGCTGAATCACACGCCTAAAAAACTAAGAGTTCAAACCACACACAACCAGTAACTTTCCGTACTAAAAACACTAGTTTGTGATGAAATCCAACTTAGTAGAAGTTTAATACAGAAAGGGCGGTTAGAACAGTTACCCCGACAACCTGCTTAATGAAACAGACTAGCACAAGTTTCTTCACAAAACCATCTCGAGTGAAGAGAACCCCCCAGAGATTCCAAGTGATTCTAGTCAACGTCTGCTCCAGGCACAGTGAGATCTTTCCTTCACCGTCACCTTAGGAAATAATCTTAAGCTTATGGACACTAAGGTCATCAACAGTAACAAATACAACTGGGGGAATAGTCTACGATCCGATTCCACGCGCAAGGGCAGAGTAACAAAGCTCAATCCCCTTGAAGGCTCCTTGACATGGTCAATCTGAGATTTACCGACAAGTGACCCCAGGCTCTCCGACAATGGTTAATCCAAGGTTTACCGTTTGTAATGCTCGCAGATCTTTTATCTTTCCCAATGAAACAGAATTGAGTGTCTCAAAGGTTCGGACATGATCTCGTGATTAACTCCTTTAAGAGAAGCTTCCCAAATTGTACCAATTAAAATTGGATTTATTTCCTATCGCAAGATTTATCTACTTATTTGTTTTTACTATCTTGGAGATTTAATTACTCCCTACTCCAAGATACTAGCCTAAGCTATATTGGGGATAAGAGCCCTAAAAATAAAAAAGATTACTAGATCAATTTTAATTAAGCGTTGTTTTTATGGGTTGTTCTTTAATTCAATAGGTATGGAAATGAAACTTTGATGGTGTGAAGACTCGACTTCCAAACACACTAAAAAATGCACCTAAAATGATAAACAATTCATTTTTCTTTCAATGAAATTCTAGCTAAAGAAAGAGTTCGAGAATGCAATTTATTTAAGAGACAATTCTTTGTTTGAACATGAAGAATAAATGGAAGAAAATGTTTTTGTTTTTCAATAAGAACTCAAAACTAGAGAAATAATCAATGCTCACAATAAATCCCTTTCACTTTCAAAACTCGAAACTACAAAAACAACTTTCCTTCAAAAGAGATCTACAAGTTTTAAAAAACAGTCAAAACTACAAAAAACTAAATTTGAGATCTACAAACTTTGAAAATCTAATTGAATAAAAGCTTTAATTTTGTTGAGAATGTTTTACTTAGTTGTTTAGGAAACTAAGGATTCATTTGTCCAGAATAAAAAACAAATCAAAAAACATCCAGATATGTCTCCTTTTGTAAAAATGAAATTTGGAACTTATAACAAATTTTGTTCAAAGATTTGCAAAGAGACAACTAGATCTATTTCTCAAGAAAGGATGGATTTCGCAATCAAGTCAAACTCATCAAGAAGACAAAAAGACCAATGTGATCTAAGGTATTTCAAGCTTCTAATACTTGAGTCACTACAGAGACCAAGTGAAAACCAGTCCAAGTATGCAAAACTTCTAGAAAATCACTCAAAACACAAATATTGTTGGAACTCACTCACAAGAGGCTTTTGACAAGAACAATACAGATCTGGGTAGATACTAGAAATCCTAAATCAAATTAAACATAAACTAGAAGAAGAAATATGAAGTTTTTCAAAAAATTTAACAGGGTCCGCATGCCCTAGAAGTAACAGGTGCGGTCCCTTACTAGTTACTCAAGGAAAGTGCGAAACTGCCTACACTGTGTAGGAAAACAAAGTGTGGCCCCATAAAAGTTCAAGAAAAACACAAAATACTTCAAAAATTTTCAAAGCAAAGTAAACCTAAGCTTCCCAGGTGAGTATCTATCAATCAAAAACCAGAAAAATCATTTTCTCAAGTTAAAAAAAAGGAAAACCAAAAAACAAGAATCCTTCCCCAGCGGAGTCGCCAATTTGTTGACCAGATAAATCAATCTTGCGGACAAGATAGATCTCCCTAGTACCAAAATTTAATCTAGCAACAAACAACCAAACAAACCTATCTTTCTCTAAACATATACGATTTACAAAAGAATACTATAAAGGTGTTAAGGTCTTACCGTAGATCCAATGCTTGCTCGAAGTAGTTGTCCTTTGGTCACTTGAAGGAGTTATGTTTAAAGACCTGCAATCACAAACAAGAAAACATTAAATAGCACCTGTATAGTAAATATTATAAATCATGCCTATCATGGTGATCAAGGAATCCATGAAATAAACAGTTAATTAACAGCTTATTGAGAAAAATGAATTCATTTGTATTAACTTTGAATAAAAGAAAACCTTACAACCTTAGCCTTGATGTTGAACAAGCCTTCCCAGGGTCCAAAGTAGGAATCTCCTCTATTCTGACAAGCCTTGCACTCTTCCAACTGAGACAGATAGAGGTATGTGATCTTTCCTCACAAAATCTCGGTTAAATGAGTCTGAATCCCAACAACACTTTACCTCAAATAATTCTAAAGCTTGAACTCCCTTTGAGGCTACCTAAGACCTATTTTTATAGTGGAAAGCAGGAGGTTTCAGTTCCAACTATGAAGGGATAGAATCCTCCTTCAAAGGGATAAGCTCCTCACATCAAGGGGTTAGCTCCTTAAGGCATGGGATGCATGAATGTAAGAAGAACGAACTTGCCACCACAAGATTCCTTCCAGAAGCTTCTAGAAATGACTGAAAGTGAGCTTCTGGGTTTACTTTGCACCTTTTTAATATTTTACAGGGGTCCTCACCCTTAACACAGAGAAAGTGCGTTCAGGTACGTAGGAGTCATGAACATTAGGTGCGGGACCACAGGTAAGACAAAGAGAAAGTGCGATACCAGAGTTTTAGAGAATTTTGAGAGCTTTTCTCTTATTTTTAAGGCTTGACATGAGGAACTGATGTGTTAGACTTGCAAAGAAGGAAGTATGAGTGATAATGAGCTCATGCAGATAGCATAATGTCAAGATGACAATTTTCAGTGCAACAATTTCCTTGCTTTGGGACTCTCGGAAGCCTGGATTCCATGCCAATCCGAAGTTTTTTTTTAGGTTTTCTGGCATTTTTAGGTACAACTGGATCATCACATTTCATCTATGCCAGAGCACCTGGCTAGTGACCTCCTTTGGTTTTAGGAAATTTGATTTTCTTGTGGAAGTCAACTCATTTCTTCTCTCTTTTTCGTTTATTTTCCTCATTGATTTTGGGGTCAAAAAGGCACTTGTTGGGATTCAATGTATCAGAGCAGATTGGTGTAGCCATTATCGCCCACACCTTTGGCTTTGTCCACCTCTATTGAATCCTAAACATACAAGCTCTTGATTGCTTTATTGCGCTTATCGATATGTATTTTGAAGTTGTGAAGAGAGATGGAGGGCTTGGGATGGGCCGTCGCCCAACAATGTGGGTAATCTTGAGCAGATTCTTTCTGTAGAAGGAAATAAATCACCGGACTTCAACCAAATGTATTAGAGAAGACCTGCAATAGGAAATCGGGATCAATTTCTTGACTTCCCGCATCCTTCCTCCAAGCCTGTGATAGTATGGCCGCATCCTTCCTCCAAACCTGCAATAGTATGGTCGCATCCTTTCTCCAAACCTGCGACAGTATGGTCCCATCCTTCCTCTTTCCCTGGACAAACCATGCAACAGGAGGGAAATGAACGAGGGAATTAAAAATTTTCATATTTGAAATTTTTTGACATTTTGAAATGAACTACATGTATTTTTTTAAGGCCACTCAAATTCCATTAAATGAAATGTGTAAGTATTTTTCTTTGGGTTAATAATGGTTTTGGGTAAATAAGTGGTATTTTTTATTGTAAATGATTATTAATCAGGTTAGATCTAAGACATTTATTTAAATTATTAATTATATAAAATTGTTGAATTTCTATTTCATAAATTATTAATTGAGAGGAATGTGGTTGATTTTTTAATCTAAATATGTGATATTAAAGATGAATTATGGTAACTTAAAAATAAGTTTTATGTGGTTAAAAGGGAAGTAGTAATGTTATGGTATGAATGATTATTTTCAATGAAATGTTTGGTTTAATAAGGATAACTCATCTATGGACATTTTCCATGATGTTTAAGACAAAGTCAATATAGGAAAGGTGATACTTAAAGGGCTCCCACATACTTTAGAATTTTTATATCTATTGTTTTATAAAAATTAGAGGTGGAAAAATATCCTAAGATCTAGAGCTAAGTTTGTTCCAACTTAGCTATATCTTGAACAACAAATTGTTGTTGACTTCAAGGATATGATAGAAATTTGGTGGGTTGTAGGGTAGTCTTGTCATCAAATAAATGTAATGTAGTTACTAGGTAGGTAGGGGGAACCATTTTGGTGGAACTTGGCCATAAATGGGACATCTATCCATGCATAGTTTTTGTTAAACACCATGTTGAAGCACACACATGGTGTATGAGGAGAATACACACACACACAAGAGACTCAACACACAATGAAAGATAAGCGTGAGGCTTTTTTTATTTTTCCATTACATATGATGTACATTTATAATACAATGGTGTGACTCTTGGTTTCACATTCCAAGGTCACTTGGACTCCATTGTGACTTTTCATATTCCACACCTACCCATGTAGGATTAGGTGTTCCAACATCCCCCCTTAATCCGAAGGGGTATGTGTGAGTCCAAGAAAAGAGTTAATACAAATATGCAAAGTATACATGGCAGCACTTGAGCTGAATCAACTCTCTGAAATGTTGGAAAAAAGAGGTGGTTTTAGGATGACCACAAACACTGGAACGCAAAACTTGTTGCAGTTCCCGGAACTCTTCCAAAACTGGCAAGAAGATGAAGGCTTCTGCTAGAGGAATTGTCCCTCATATAAAAAGGGAGACCTTCGACCTAAAAGAAGGGAGGTCTACTACCTGTGGTGGTTTTAGGTTGTCCACCAACCAAAGATGATGGTTTTAGGCTATCCACCAACCGAAGATGATGGTTTTAGGTTATCCACCAACCGAAGGTATGCTCATGGGCATCCGTGTCTCTGGCTACATCTCTGAATCCGGAATGACGAATTGTGGCTCAAGCTCGCTTGAACTGCTGGCTACAACTCTAAACATGGAATGAGAGATTGTGGCTCAGGCTCTCTTGATCTTTCGTCGAAGCTTGTACATGACCACCATTTTCTCCCTTGTCAGGGACAAGGTGAGATGATGGGGAAAACTCAACTGCAAGTTTGCTCAATATCCATGAACATGTTCTGACATGCAACTTAAACATCTTCTTGGCTGCTGATGCCCATTGCCAAGAAGCGATTCATCCAAGATGAATCTTGGTTCTTGCAGGAGGCTTGTGTCTGAAGAATCTGTCTGAAGAATGGGTGTGTCGACCACAGTGCTTACATGGATGAATATCAAAACAATGATATTTCATATGGCCAACTCGATCACAGTGTTGGCATTTCTCAGGATCTGGAACAGCTGCAGGTGAACTGTCATACAAGAATCCGACACTCTGAAATATGATGGGCTTGGTGTAGTCTGGAATATGAAAGGACACATCCTTGTCATATCCAAGACCAGTACGGTTCTTGTTGTGGACAAGCTCTTCCCAAGGTCTGATGATGGGCTTGAGAAGTGCAGGTTGAATTGCTGCATCTGCATGTACATCTGCTCTAGTACAAGGAATCGAATGAGGATCAATTGCATCTTTATCTTCTTTCTTCTGATGAGAGTCTTTCTCAATCTTCTGAACAGAAACAGGTTCAGAATGGTGACTCTTTTGCTGAAGTTCGTCTTGCTGAAGCTGAGATTCTAAATGCAAAAACTCGATCTTTTCATGTGCATCTAGCAAACAACTGTGAATTTTACAAAGAGCATCCTTGCTCATTTTTACCATATCATGAACATTTGAATGAATGAGGTTATTCAACAACACTAATACCTCATTGATTTTGGCCATTTCAACAACTTAGGCTCAAAAATGAAAGGGTGTCGGCTTCAACCGAAAATGCACCCGTTTACAATGTGATTCAACAACAAATACAAATGACTCAAAGTACAAAATGTGCTCCTCAAATGATGGAGGGAAATCAACAATCCAACAACTCAAATTCACTGATTCCAACTATGAATGAAGAGAAAAATTCACTCACAATGTGAGTTCAACACAAAATCTCTGCAAAATATTTGAATGTGCAGCAAAAAAAACTTGTGCAAGAGGCCTTTAAAGCTGTTGAATTTTCCTTCAAAGAGTTGTTTTGAATGATGGCAAACTTGTCTTCAAATATGAAATTTCTTCAAAAAATCACCCTTCAAATCAATTCCATAAATCACAATGTAAATCTGCAAATTTCAGTCCATGTGCTCCTCATATGCCATTTTCCATTTTCTGCTATTCATAACTCTCTTTTTCCTCTCTCTCTGCTGTTTTTTTTTTTAATTAAAAATTAATTTAAAAATAAATAAATAGAGAGGGAATTTAATAAATTAAAAAGGGATGGGGAGTGGGAAAATTAAGGGAAATGTTAAAAAATGGTTTTTAAAAAATGGAAGGAATTAACATGGGAGGGATATTTATATGGGAAGGGGAATTATTAAAAAAAAGGACGGATTAATTAAAATGGAGAGAGGAGTTCATTTAAAAAGGGAAGGATATTTAAAAATGAGGATTAATAAGATATGGGAATTAATTAAAAAAAGTGAGGAGGAATTATCATAATGGAGAGGGGAGTGATTTATGGGAGAGAGGTATTATATGAAAGTGGGGTCGAATATTAAAATGAGGGGTTTAAAATTTTTTAAAAGGGAATCGAATGGTGGGAGGGGAGTGGGAGATTTTAAATTAAAAAATCAAATTTTAAAAATGAAATGAAATGGAGGTGTGTTAAATGGATGGGTGGTATTAATATTGAAAATTTTTAAAAACGTGAATGGTGAAGTGTGATGAAGGGGGCGGTATTGGGAGGGGAGAGGCCGGAGAGGTGAGGCGTAGTGATGGGCTATGAGGGTGAAGGCAAGCGGGGGTGGGTAGTGCGTAGGAGATGCCGTAAGGTAGGAGGAGTGAAATGAGTATTGCAGGGAGCTCGCGGGTAAGGGAAATGGGATTTAGGGTGAGCGGACTGTGAGGTTAGGAGGTTAACGCAGATGTTAAAAAATAATTGCAGGAGATGTGCCGTGGGGGGTTAGGTTGATAAGGGCTGTGGAGTTGAAGAGTGATAAGGCTCGGGTTGAAGAGCGCAGGGCAGGGGTATGCGGGCTGGAAAGGGGTATTGTTAAAGGGAGGGCGGTGTATTGAGAGGGGCGTAAGGGAGTTGCTGGGGTTTTAATAAAATTTAAGATTATAAATGAGAGGGCCGAATGGGATATGTGCATGGTTGAGTGGTGAGGCAACAGTAAAATTTTGTATTTTATTTTATTTTTTATTTTTTTATTTCTTTTTTTTAAAACAACAGAGAGTAGAATAGAGACTTTTAGATTGGTAGCAGAATTTTTTTTTTCAATGTATAGCAGAATGGACAAAGCGCAGAAATGAGGGCAACAGTAGAATTTTTTCAGCAGTAGAGAAAACTCAGAAATTTTTCTTCAAAAACCCAGAAATTTTCTTCAAAAAATTGCAGAGGGCCATATAGCAGCAGAAAAACTCAGAATTCTCAGAAATCTTCCAATGAAAACTCAGAGATATTTCCAGTAAAAACCCAAAAAATTGTTCATAAATCCAATTTAAATAGTATCCAGCAGCTCTTCAAATGCAGAATTTAAAATGTAGAAATTGCAGGACAAATGAGAATGAAAACCTTCAGATGGGCAGTGCTACCTTTCTCCAAGCTAATTTCTGATTGTTGGGATTTTGAATGCTGATCCTTCTCAAAACCAACGCTGCTTTTCTTCAAAACACCTCTGAATGCTGCTCTTTCTTCTGAATGCGGAAAAAAGACTGATGCAGAAATCTCTGAGTGCTGCAAAAATGACAAGAATTTTTGTAGATATGCACAGGCCATACACACAAATGGCTCACTCAATTTGGAGCAGGGCCAGCAATCGCCCGCTCTGATACCATGTTAAACACCATGTTGAAGCACACACATGGTGTATGAGGAGAATACACACACACACAAGAGACTCAACACACAATGAAAGATAAGCGTGAGGCTTTTTTTATTTTTCCATTACATATGATGTACATTTATAATACAATGGTGTGACTCTTGGTTTCACATTCCAAGGTCACTTGGAATCCATTGTGACTTTTCATATTCCACACCTACCCATGTAGGATTAGGTGTTCCAACAGTTTTTTAAGAGAAAATACACCTAGTGGATTATCATTATAGGAGAATCACTTTAGGATCTAGGCCACTGTGCACACACTAACTAAAGGGATATTAGTGAAACCCACAAAAGTATTATAGGTTCTTTTATAGAAATAAGTGTTCTTGTGTTCTCATTGGTTAGGTATGGGCAAATGACAATAAAGTAAGAGAAGTTATAGGTGCTTTTATAGAAATAGGTGTTCTTGTGCTCTCATTAGTTAGGTATGGGAAAATGATAATTGGGTGTATTGGTGGAGGGGGGTGGGGGGAGGGTTTAGAGGTATTAGGAAGTATACAATTAGGTAATTAATGAGAGTAGGGAGCCTTAATAGGAAATATGTATTAGGAGGGGGATTCAAGAAATTGATTTTGGGAGATCTTTATCAATATCTATGGAAATTGAGGATACTATTTAAAATCCCATGAATGCATGTGCTATGTCACAATTTTAAAAATGAAGGTCTTGTGAGATGACCAGATCAACCTACTCCTACAATTGATGTGGTTGACAATGAATGGTTATTTTCTCAAGAAGATGTTATTTGTTTCTTTATATTGTTATGTTTGCAAATAATATAACTTGAATTCTTCATTAAATTTATTTTTTGTTACCACCAATCCACATATTTGATCCTAAGACTTGCCAATAAAAGCTTCTCTTATGACATTATTTCATATTTTTTTGTTTTTTTGTTAGCTATTCGAGACTTGTGGGACTTGCAACATTATTTTATATATATTTTTTGGTTTACTAGCTATCAGTGACTTGCGAGACTATCTTGTTGTCTAATAAACTACAACCCAGGGAATAAGCTATCAAAGTTATTTGGGGTTTTCAAGACTAGCTTGTAGTTGTCTAATAAAACATGACTCATGGGAATATAATATATCAAAAGCATTTGAGATTCATAGTTATCCCAGGCCACACCAAACCTCAACGTGGATAGATTTTCAGTGCCATAGATTTCACAAGTATGGTGATCATTTGTCAGAGACTTCCCTCTAGGAATTAGCAGGAGGCATCGTCAAAGGGTAGTCTACATGAATGATTATCGTTCTTAGGTATCTAATCAGTCAGAAGGTGGTGAGAAGGAAAATATGGAAGAGGTGGTGCATCATCAGGAAGAGGGGCTTATCCCGATGGAAGGAATGGAGGAACAGATTGAACAACTGTATATCCCTCTTGTCGGTGAGATATTGAACCAAGCATAGGACACTTAGGCTCCAGTGGAACATACACCGGACTTGGTGGGTACTGTAACTCGATCCCATCCTTCTATTCATGATACTCTTGTTCTATTTTTAAATGTTATTCAATCGCCCGGTCCTTCCAGGCCCCTAGTAAATGAGCCATTGTGCATAAAAAATATTTCTATAATGATTAAAATATAAAGTTATAACATACCAGCTCATACTCAAACAGAACATCTGTATCAATATTCTTCTTATGTATCTTCTTTATCTTCATCCAACTGATCGACATCTATACCAACATCTGATTTAGAAACAATGTTGAAATGATTGACCAGGTCATCATCATCAATAATATCGCTGAAAAACTATTGACGAGATGCACACAAAGATGATGTTTATTTTCAGTTTCTAATATTTTGAAAGAAATGACATAAGACCTCCTTTCCATGACAATGCATTGGAGGTCGGGTTGGCGATAGTAACACCTTATTCTACCCTTAGAATGGTCTAGGAGGCAGATGGGGGTGTTACAATTTCCTATTGTTTTACCTATATTGGCAAATGGATTCCACCCATATCAATGAGATTGGGGTTGTGGCTTCACTTCTTCCTTCTTCTTGGATTTAAAAAAAAAAAAATGATTCTAGTCATTCCCTAATCATGGTTTGGTTCATGAATGAAAGTAGCAATTTTAACTTCTTGTAAACACAATATCTTAATAACAGGAGCAACAATTATTACTTTCAAAAACATGGTTGTAATAAGGGTTTGTGAGCTCTTGCATGTTGCATGATACCATATTCATTTTATTTTTATGAAATAAGTCCACTCTCTTCTTCCCTTCACACCTTGAAAAGGTGTCAAATGATTTGGGAGTGCTAACAATTTGTATACAAGGTAGAAATATCATTTGAACTTATGTTCCCTATATTTTTGCGGGTATCATCCCCGCCAATAGATGGATAATAATTTGGTTGTTGGGGTCAAGAGTGGTTCTATAGGACCCCACTTCTTACATAATAACATATTCGAAGATTCTTGGTGGCTCTCTGATTGCCATAGAATTGCTAATATTATTTTGAGTTAGGCTTGGAGAGGACAAGGGAGATCTAATTCTCTTAATGTGGTTAAATTAATTTTTTCATGTCTATATAAAATTCCCATTTCTAACAAATCTAGTCCACATATTATTGTTTTCATGCAACAACCAAGGCCTATTGGTCCTAACTTGATGTTGCAAGGGATACGAGTGGAAAGGAGTAGGGAGAATAATTTATCCTACGGGGGAGAATTTGGTACTCGAAGTAAGTGTTGGGATATTGATGTATGACACAGCTTTATGTCAACTAAGCCTAAGCCCCCAAATGTACAACAAATATTTTTGATCCATTAAAATATCAACCTTGATGCATTCTATTTTTGAGGGAATGGGTTAAAGATATGAACTAACTCATTACATATATTTAAGTTTCCCATTTTTGAACAAATCATTCTCTAAATGGTCAAAAGCATAAGGGAATTCCACCTAGCTCATCAAATAAATTTTAGAACCTTCTTAAGTTAAAAACCATTCATTCGGCCTTTTTGCAAAAAAACAACCATAGTGTTTTGAGACATCCATATATAGCTATCAGATATACTTCATGACAATTATTTTCAATCCAAAAATGTAAATAAAAAAAAAATGTAGTTACGCAATGAATAGCCATGCAACTCAATCCATGGGGTCCTAAGGTCTCTATAGCCTAGGATTTGGGACAAACTTTACTGGGATATGATACACCAAATACCATAACATTCCCTAACATTGTTGTTTTTTCTATTATCAACATGAATATCAAATTGATATCTTGAATATCAACATGAGTTTAGGGGGGGATCTAATTACCTTGTGTATTGCCTTTGGTATACTATTCCATGGGTCTTTGGGAGGAACTGTTTTTTAAACTCCTCGGTCAATCTCTCCTTGTGTAATTTCTAGAATGATAGATACATGTGAATGGATGGTCATTTAATTAAACCCGTGCATCCTTGTGATAAGCGTGAAAGGCCACAACCTCAAGCTCATATAATCTCCACTAAACTTATAAAATGTACATGTTTTGGTGAGGAAAAAAACTTCTAATATAACCCTACATCTTTTCATAACTTGAAAACTTACTAAAACTTAATTTCTTTCATTCATTGACTATTTGATTGAGAAGAATTGTGATATAAAATTACATATTTCATAAAAAAATAAAGAGATAATGTTTTGAATATTAAATGGTTAATATCATCCTTTCTCACTTTTATTTCCAAAAAGTTAAAAAAAAATAAAAAAATCCTTTAAATGTATTGGAAAAGAATGAGTGAAATTGATTTAGATTGAAACCATCACTTCATTTTTATTATTTCTTATAAACTTATCTTTCTTTACACTATTCAATCACAATAAAAATTTGATTGAAAAATGTATAAAATTAATATAAATATTATTTAGTGAAAATATACTTATTATATTATTTTTGAATTTGCAATCACATAAGTTGTGATATCAAAACTAGTTCAATGCACATATGCCTAAACATTTTATAATATATTAATCAAATGATGAATATTTGATTTCATTATGTCATAATATAAATGATGTATTTATTAAATAAATAAATAGCATGAATATTTTAAATATTTAATATTAAATTTTCTTTTTTTTTGAAAAAATAAAATAAAATAAAAAATAAAACTTTTAAATATGTAAATAGGAATAAAATTAATTTAAATGAAAAATTAAATATTATTTTATATGAATCTCTATTTCTTTACACTCTCATATAAACTCCACTAAACCTCAAAAAAAATATATGTAGTGAGAAAAATAATTTTTAGTATATCTCTTAACTTTTTCATAAATTAAAATCATAAATTAAATTTCTCCCTTTATATCAAACATTGAAACTAAAAAATAATTAACCCAATTATTAAAAAAAACATTATATGAATTTAACTTTATAAAAAAATCAACCAAATAAATTTATAACAACTACTAATTCAACGTCGGAATATGGCATATTAATGTTCAACGTCGGAAGTCTGCAACCGTCGCAATACGGCATATTAATGTTCAACGTCGAAAGTCCGACGATTTGGAGGGCTTCATCACAATACCGGTGTTTTTCCGCAACTGTCGCAATATCGATGTGTAGTATAACCATCGCAATAGCGACGGTTTTTCAGCAAACCTTCGCAAAACTGATGGTTACCTTAGAAACGTCGCAAGACCGACAAGTATTTCTATACGTTGCAATAGCAACGGTTCTCCAAATGTCGCAATCCTGACTCGTGTCTTAGAAACATCACAGTTCCGACCTCCTGTCCCAAAACATCGGTGTTCCGATGATGTACCTAAACGTTGCAATACCAACGGTTTCCCTATACGACGCTATAGTGACGTTTGTTGGCGGGATTTTAAAAAATGAGAAAAATTGGGTTAATTTCCAACAATATGTCAAAATTTTCGGAACTAAAGTGGTGGAATTTTTACCAAATTTACTAGTGACAAGTCCAGGCTTGCACAGAGGTATAATTGGATTTAGCCTGACTGCTACATGAATCACTGCAGGTACTCCACGCATCCTTTTTCGAGGAGATTCAACACAGAGATCGCTGGGCACACCAGCATCTCAGTACAGTTGAGCAGACGATTGTGGAGAAAACTGCCGAGGTGTCCCAGGCATAGGCTGCATGCACCCTTTCCGCAATGCAGCAAACCGAGTTGGAACGCCTAATCAGTAAGCTCTGCGCAGATGTAACTAAGGATATCGAGGCTTCTGCTACCCCCCAGGCCAAGATTGAGGGGCTCGTTGTAGCACTAAGGGCTTTGAGGACTGAAATTGAGACTGTCAAGACAGAAATGGAACAAAATATTGCTGCCTTACATGCCAAATTGCAGCCAAAAACTCCACCTGAGGTAAGAGCCCAGCGAACCGCACTGGTCACTGAGGCCACCAGTACTATTACCGCTCAGATTTCTTAGGGCGAAAAGTTGTTGGAGACATTTATGTAGCTATGGTCTAAGTTTTAGTGTGACCCTCTCCTCCATGATTTTACTCAAAAGATGCGCGAGAAGAAGGAAGAGTTTGAACAACTCGAAGCTACTATGTCCACTTTCTTTCCAGCTCAGCGCCTGGCACAACTGCGTACTAGCCACACACTTAGAGATTCCATTGAAGAGCTCTGCCACAAAAATAAGGTTCTCAATGACCACCTCAAGCCTTGGGCCGATGAAGCCCTCAAGCTATCTTAGGAAGTATACATCGCAATTAAGAAACTAAACTAGATCTTGGAAAGCGTCACTGCTGCTACAGAAGGCCCAACTTCGCAGAAGTTGGTGGATATTTCTCAAAAAACTACTGCGCAGAGCGAAGGAGTGTTGCCCCCTCTAGTTGACGTGATCAAGCAGCTTTAGGCAAAGATGCAAACCCCACGGCCACAATGACTCAGGACAAGTCACAAGATTGTGTTGGGGGCCTATTGGAATGGGGTTCCTTAACCTGCATTTTTGATATAATTTTGTAATAGTCAGTCTCACATAGGGGTTTTGTGGTGGGTCAAAGCTCCTAATGTTTTTTAATGGGTTAAAGGGTATCTCTAGGGTCCGCAAACCATGGTTTGCGGACTATAGGATAGCAAAGGCTATGATGTTATAAATAGATAGATAGTTGGGTCTAGTAAGTAAAAAATTAGTAAGATTGATGCTACGTGTGAATTGTTAAGATCTGTTGGGGTTGTTTTGGGTGAGGAATCCTACTGGCTGTGTGCACAGAGATTCTCAGTCTTGATGCGTGCAGAACCCGCTAGGTTGTGTGCATGGGTTGTGCTTAGGTTGTAAGTGGATCTTTGATGCTAATGAATGTGGAATATATTTGAAGTATCTTTGTGCTATCTAAATTGATTGTGTTTACTGTTGACGCACATCTATGGTATTTATTTAAGCTGTGAATGTATCTGTGATTTGTATTTAAGCTATGAATGTATCTATCATCTGGAATTAGCTGCGATTATAATGGTCTGTGATGGTATTTGTTGATGTGCACGTAGATGCAAATCAATTAGTTGGATTTTTTAGAGATAGTAGCTTTATGTGATGATTATACTGTTAAGGGTTTATGAATAGACTCATTCTATGTGAACCTGATAAGTTACAATGCAAACTTACCTCAAATTACCTACTCTCTCCTAGGGTGCAGAAGCCTGCTTCCAGCACCCTCCCATACTACTTTGGGTGAGACCTTGGCCTGCGAAATTAGGTCATTGCCAAAAGGGCTAGTAGTATAGGTTTGTTGGCAAACCTTAACCTCTGAACCTAGGTTAGACCCCTCAAGCCAACATTCACCCTAAAAGATTCTATCCTTATGTCCTAATATAAGGTAACCCTCTATGTCACCCACAACTATTCCATTAATGGTACACTATTAGAAAGCAACAAACTTTGAATGGATCATTCTTTATGTTGAGTTTCATGGATAATATAGGAGAGTTTTTTAATAAAGTTTTGTAATTTCTCACCATACTCCTGAGAACTTTCTCCAACCATTTTCTTAATATCCTTCAACATAGTGATTTTTTTTTTTCAAAGTTTACCCTCTAGAACATAGATATAAATATGACCTTTAATTCGTCCAAGGCCTTAGCTACACGCTAGGGATAAATTTGTATGAACTTCGTGCACCATTAGAGAAGCTTCCCCGACAATGTGGTTATGAAATTTATCAACTTAGAAACTAACACTACAATCCTTTTCATCCTCCAAATGAATCCACATAAGAACCAATGCGGTTTCTTGTCACCATCACCCTTCATAAAGTTCTTGGAACTACTATAACCATATCGTTGGTTAGGTTTTTTACCAAGATAAAACCTTATGGACATGTTTGAATAATTAGGCCTACTCCACCACTTGAACTAATATTCAAACATAACATATGCCACTTTTACTTGTATTCCCACCTTCAATTTGTTTCCACTACTGCTATATCCCAAACTACTAAGAAAAGGTGCTTTCAAGTGAAAATTAGAATAAAAAGTTGGGATTATCTCTAGGCATTTAAAATTCATGGGGTGGTTGGTTTGGATTCGATCCACTTTTCTTATGCTATATCATGTCTAATACTTGACCTTCTTCTAGCTCAAACAATTAGAACACATTATTAAGTGTTTCTTCCTCTTATTTCTTTGTGATTATATCTCTCTCCATAGACTAATCAATACCTGACAAAGTGAGGCTTCCTTTTAGACAATCATGATCCATCTAACTAAATGTGCTCACCTCCTTGTGCCATCACTTCTTTTTTCTCTTCCAAATTTCTAGACATACTTTCCCCACCTATTCTTCTCTCCAAGCTCTTTCCAATTATTAAATCCCCTTATTTGAACAAATTTTTGGTATTCTCTTCACACCTTTGAAACATTTTGAACTCTATTACTTGTGCCTCTATGTTTCCATCCTCACTAATAATCATTTTCATTACCATAGTATTGTGATGAATCCCCTTTTTTCTATTCATCCACTACTTCCTCCATGTGCTTCCTCCATGGCCCCTTATTCCCTTAGTTATTGAATATCATTCAGTACACTCTATGTCACCTCCGAGCATTGGTTCTTACACCTCTCTGGTTGGAGAACTGAAAAACACATAAGCGCCATATATGAAATAATAATGTTCAAATAGTCACAAAATTATAACTTTTCCTTATTATAATATATTTATTCATAGGTTTTATCCTTCCAATTAATAATTTTGTTAACTATCAGTAATGCTAACAAATTCCTTCCAAAAAATAAAAAACATAAGTAATAACATACCATCCAATATAGATTCACCACTTGACCTTCCATATAGGCCAACAATGACAATCATGTTCTTTTAATGAGAAAAAAATACAAGAAAATTCTATCCCTCATGCAAGTAAATATGAGGAAAAAGACCAAAGATAAAATATCTAGGTGGGACTCTTGCATGATGTATATCTGTTACAGGTAAAATAACCTCCTCATCAGCTCAGAGGAGAAGATAAATATGGAAGGAATACAGAGAACTAAACTAAACCTACTTCTGCCAAGGTAACGCACCCCTATAACAGCAAGAGAGTGTTATAACGCACCTGATCAATGAAAAGGTTGCATTAGTGGCTAGGGAAACGCTTTGTTTAGACTAGAGGGCAGTGTTACCTGTGTTTTGAGTTTGAAACAGGAAAAACCCGCGGAGAATGATTTGAAATTACAGCTTTTTCTCATAAGAGACTCAGTACAAAATAGAAACTGCAAAGCACTAGTCTCTTATTGGGCCTTGCCAAAAACAACTGAACTCTCAAGGAAGGAAAAAGCATGGGAAGTTGAGGAAACGTCTTGGTTTTTTCTATTTAGAAATAGTGGAAGGAGAAAGGCAATGATTTCTCTCTCCATCTCCTATAAAATGGAGTTGTAGGCTCTTGGTTCAAGGTCGAAGGATTGTCAAAGTTTTTGAATACATGTGAAGCAGAGCACTATTGTTGTAGTGTGAAGGTCAAAAATCAAAGAGGTTCATTGATAACTTGTTGATCAAGACATCAACACATTGAGAGATAGAGAGATTGGAAGGCTGAGGAGGGCTTGGTACAACTGACGGTTGTAATCCTCCTTTTTATAAATCAATAGAACTGTATCTGTTTTGTCCATTCTATGTGTTGATATTGTTATTGTTCTTCAATTACTTATATAGCATGAGATGAATGGCTTAGATGTGCATAGTTTAAATGTTTATCATATATTAACTTAATTGATAGGAAATGTATGTTGTGGTAGAGATTACATAGGTGCTTTGATTGATCACAGGGTCGAGATTTGGAGTTGGTGAAGGAGGATCCCTGCTTCGCTGCTTAGCGCTCTCCAAGAGACTTCAAGATCATTAAAGAGGTAATATTCCATCCTATTCCATCAAGTTGTTTAAGTTGATATGAACATGTAAGTATATTCTTTGTGAACTATACAACTAATCTTACTGTCTGCCTTGGGCACCGGAAAGCCCTGAGAGGGATATTCAAGAACCAACAACCCAAGCATTTTACCCTATAGCAGAATTGACGACTCCACTGGGGATTTTAACCCCAAGTTTTTATATTGTTTCCTCCCTTCTTTCCTCTGTTCACAGATCCTTCTAACCAGCTTTTATGCCCAGTAAACATTTCAAAAGATCGCAGAGTTTAGTCATGTGCTCTTTTTGGCCATCTGAAGAAATTTACCCCGGCTAAGGATGTCTTTGTCAGTATTCCAGAGCGTTATAACACAGCCTAGCTTTGATTATAGTGTGTTAGTCTCTACATTAACATTGTCTCTGCTTAGAACTAGTGCGTTACTCAGCCAAAAAATTGTTGTTCACCCCTGTGTTGCATTCATTTTTGGTTGTAGAGTTTTGGCCATCAGAACCACTTCTTGAATGAATCCCTGTGCTTGTTTACCAGCTAGAATCGATATTTTTTTGTTCTTGTTTAAAAAGTTAGTGTTGAATGCATTTACTTTTTAGAAGAAATTTTTTTTTTATTCTTTCTGCATCTAGCTGAATTAATTATGAAAATTTTAGTTAAAAGACTGTTAAGATGAGGTAAATAGATGTCTAAATCTTTAAGGTTGAACTTTGCTATTTTAATGTTAGTGCATGGATTTTGAAAGGAAACCTATCCTTGTATAAATAATCTTCATCGAATTGAATATTTAGAGCATATTTTTGCATGGTTTCTTGAGTCAGAGTCTCATGACATTTCATACGTCCACTCCCCCTCCGCAAGACTAATAATCAAGTACACTAAGAATCAAGCCATAATAAAATCAATCACATTACTTTTTCTGAGCTCATACCAACAGTAGTTCAGGCTAGGATCTTGGGTTAGGAAAAGTGAGAAAATCACCCAAGATTTAAAAACTTGAGACTAGAGTTATTAACGAGTGAAATACTACTGCACTCATATTATCGGGACCACTCCTTTATTGGAGCTAAGTGCGAGACAACACTTGGGTGCAAAAGAAGGTAGCCCGCCTTCGACTACATCTGATGGGCATTCTATATATTGGGGTTCCCTTTGGGGATGTCGAAACTAGATCGGGGATCTAGGTGTTCTGCCCATATAGCATGCTGTCCTAGACCGTGGACCCCCCTAATGATGTCTGTGATTTGAGGTATCTTTAGTGGCCATAATTTTTAGGGACTAACACAAGGTGACTGGGACGGGCTGTCCTAGTACCTAAAATAGACGGACCTACTCTGTCTTCGGTCTTTAGGAGGGTACTCGTCTAAATGAGAGTGCTTACACCTATCGTATGAGGTTCGGGCGAAGCTCTAGAGTAACCATAACTATACTTATGACCAACCCTCTCTGTATACTATTGTGATACTGGATTTCATCACTAGCAAACGGTAGTACTCAAACAGGGCACCCTATTCTGGCTACTTGCTGATTGATTTTAGAGAGTCCTTTTTTATTTTTTATTTTTTAGGTGTGTGGTTATTGTCATTGAGACTTTATAATACATCACAATTTATTAAAATTTGTTAAAAATAAATAGGTCACTGTGGCGTCATCCGACCCATGCTGTCTGTCTCGACGACAGCAAGGTCTACCTCCTCTGACTCTTGAGGAAAAACTGAACCTTCCTGAACCCATGCCTTCTGCAGAAGAGCAGTCTCCATTGACAAACCCTGATTTTCACATAGCCTCATATCATACGGAATTTCCGGAGGACCCTTTCACGGAAGGTGTCGTACCTCATTACAATCCTCCACTCACTGATCCGTCGGCAACTGTGATAATTTAGATTTTACCATGCCAAGACATGTATTCGGCCGCACAAACATCCATTTCACAGCCGGCATCCACAGGGTCGATACCAATGGAAACCATCCCAGGTTCGCCATCATCCTCCCTGCCAATTGTTAGTTCTATGCCATTACTTGGTAACCCCGGTAGTCAACATATGCCTAGTCCCAACCCTATGGACATCACAATTGTAAGTAACTCGCCGAGTCCTTCGGGATCTACTCCTACCATGACCACGTTGGGACCTACGGTTTCTCCTCCCACGAGTGGGACTACTTCGGTTCCTTTTAGTAACCATTTCGGTTGGAACCCTTTGCTGAGTTCAAACCCCTTGGCCACCATACCAGGGGGCAGTGTCACCAACACACAAACAACAGGGAACATTTCACTACCCCTGCAATCGTTAGGACAAACTGGACAACCTATTTTTAACATTATTCCCTTAAGTGGTTTAAATATCGGTGTAGGATCTATGCCGTTGTCGAACTATGCAAGTAGTAGCATGCCTCCGGGAAGCTCTATTGCATCCATATGGACTAACCCACCCCAACCTCCATCTGGAATGGGAGGGCACTTTTATACTAGGGGCAACCAACTGTTCGCCCCGTAATACAATATACCCTATGGAAAGCAACCATATATCCCTACCCCTCCACCTATAGGAAATTTTTATCAAAGTCCTACTTATCCTACTGGTAACACATTGATGGGCGGACCCTATATTCCACATAGTCAGCCAATACTTCCTTGGTTAGATTCGGGAGCAAACCCGCAATTGCCATTTTTGGCAGCTCTAGACAGTCCCAACATATATAAACTGACTAATGACCCCATCAATCACAACCCGCTCTGGCCTGCAGTACCGCACAAGATTCCTTCTAACATCCCAAAGTTCGATGGGAAACAAGTGGAAGACCCAACTGCATACATCACCACCTTTAATTTATGGTCTATATCTAATTCCATGGTGGATGATAGTGTCCAGCTTCGATTTTTCCCCCGCACCCTTACAGGCAATGCTCCCAAGTGGTATATTGAATTGCCACACGCTGCCACAAACACTTTTGGTGCTTTAGCGACGAAGTTTCTAAAGAACTTCCAATTACCAATCAGATTTTAAACTGGAACATAAATGTTAACCTCGCTGCGCCAAGACAACGCCACCCACATCTCCGATCACATTCACGAATGGAGGCGTAGGAGGAGGCTAGTCAAAGCGCCAATCCTAGATCATATTCTATCTAATTGGTTCTGTAAGTCTCTCTTACCCCACATCTCTAAAGACATTGGCCTATCCGGTGCGGTTACAGAAGATCAATGCATTTTTCGTGGCCAACATTTAGATTTAATCTATTGACAATCTGGAACGTTATATGATTTACTCCCTAATGCCCCTGGTAACCCCAATCCTCCTGCTACTCAGAAAACCGGAGTCCACGCCGACGGTCTCGTTGGCACAATCTCTTGCATAGCCACAAAACAGTCTCAGGGGAAAACCTCCCAGCCATCCTCGGCTACCACCGATCCTAACCAAACGGATACTCTTCCTACTGCTGAGGTAAATTCTATGCAAACTTCACAAAAACCTAGTGGAAAGAATAAGAAGAACAAGAAAAAGACATCTTCTTCGAAAGAGCAGTCGGATAATCAGAAAAACGCTGCCAAAACAACAAAGGGAAGGACCAACCCATGAAATTTCCTTCCAAGATCTGTGCGGGGGACCACTTGACATACAAATGTCCTCGGCTGCAGGAATGCACCGATTTTATCGCAAACAAGGATTCTGGGTGAACACCTGTTGTTCTTCATAATCATTTCCCTAATCAATAGTAGCAACACCAACACATGGTTGACAACCCGCCACAACCCCAGCAAAGGGGAAATGGTGGTTCACATCCTTCTGGTGAAGGATCATCTGCCATTAATGGCATTGAAAGTGTTGAACTTGAAACAAAAGCCAAGCTTTATGGAAATCCTACCATAGACACTCAAGAACCTGGTACTATTTCAACTCCACCATCGCCCAACGATCTGCATATCGAACAGCCTACTGTTGATCCCGTGATTCATCCTCCCAAAGGGACACTTCAATGCACGACTCATAACACCTCTGTACGTCTAGCCCAAAACTACAACATTGTAGAAGATTTGGCGCAGGCACCATTAGTTATGTTTGCTCTCGAAGTATTGCAAACTTGTCCAGTACAAAGGAAAGCCTTGCTTTCAACCATTGGTGGAATAGACCCCCAGGATTCCATGCTATCTATCTTTGATATGAAAAAATCTCAGACTCACCTCTCACACCAACTCACATTCCAAGTGCAGGTTGTGTCGAAAGGGAGACCAATCCATCGCACTATCATAGATGAAGGTGCTTCGACCTGCGTTATGTCACAAGCTTGCTGGCTCGCTTTAGGTTCTCCTACCTTGTCACCACTGTCGAATTCCCTCAAAGCTTTCGATGGCCACACGTTCCTCCCAAAAGGATACCTTGCTAGCTTTCTCATCACTCTGAGTGGGAAAATGATAACCATGGACGTTGAAGTCGTAGATTGCCATCTCGACTATAATCTATTGCTCGGTCGCAGTTGGTCTTATGCCATGACCGCCATTGTTTCTTCAGTCTTTTAACTCATCCTATTTCCATTGGATGGGAAAATAGTCATAGTGGATCAGTTATCCTTCTGCACCCTTGATTATACCACATTACCAAGTAGCATTGTACCCCTAATAGGAGGCTTTCCTAACTCTTACATTAGTATTGGTACCGGTCTTCTGAAGGCATCTTCCCTACTAGATTTTTTTCCTCTACCGCCGCCAGAAATCCAAAATACGGTTGCAATGATATCCACCACTTTGGATGGCTCTATCGACCCATGGATCCTCCCGGAACCTTCAGACATTGATTCCTACGGAGATCAGATGCCGCTCTCACCAGCCGAGTTGGCTTACTAGGCCATCCAAATTACATCTAAACCCTCCACTGCTATGGTTTCGACCAAAGGTACAAACCTCCCACCCATCACAGTTCTCTCTAAGGATCTCCTCAATGAAGTCTTGCCTACAGACGAAGATATTTGAGAGATCATGTCTCTAGAAGAATGACCTTGGGGAGAGTTTCACCATCGCGCTTCGATGATCGACTCGGATGTGATAAATACTGAAATCCCATCCTTTGACCCACCTGAGATGGTTCCCTCCGCTTACACGACTATTCAAACTATCGATTCAGAAGGGAAAATGGGTAATATTTCTAAGACAATGCTCATCTATATCTTGGTCAAAACGGGTATCTTCAGATTGGAGCAGATTGCAATCCTGAGGAGATTGCGCACTTCACATCCCTTTTCAAGGAATTTTGCGATGTGTTTTCTTGGTATTATGATGAAATGCCCGGCATAGATCCATCTAGAGTCGAGCACGAAATTAATATTTATGACAATGCCAAACCAATTCAGCAGTGAATTAGGCCTGTGCACCCTCGCAAAGCGGCCGCCATCAAAACTGAGGTAGAAAAACTTGTAAATGTTGGTTTCATCTATCCTGTTCCTCTGATAGAATGGGTTTCCAATCCGGTTCCCATCGATAAAACACAAGGCACCATCCGAGCTTGTGTTGACTATCGCGATTTGAAAACCGCTTGTCCCTCGATGATTGTGCCGGATGTGAATATTTTTCCTTCATGGATGGATTCTCAGGCTATAACTAGATTGCGATTAAAAAAGAAGACCAGCATAAAATTTCCTTTATATGTCCTTGGGGCACATTTGCATATCATAAACTCCCATTTGGTCTGAAGAATGTGGGAGAAACTTTTCAGAGGGCTATGGACTACGCTTTCCATGACATTTGACATATTGTACAGGATTACTTGGATGACCTTCCGGCCCATTCCAAGAAACAACCTAATCACCTTACTCATCTGAAAGAAATTTTTGCTAGGTGTAGATTCTACAATATACGTCTGAATCCTCATAAGTGTGTATTTATTGTCGAGTCCGGGCATCTGTTAGTTTTCATTATCTCCAAGCACGGGATTAGGGTTGATCCTGATAAGGTTAAAGCAATTATTGAATTGTAGACACCACAATCCATCCTTCAACTTCAACGTTTGCAAGGGAAGGCAAACTTTTTACTTTGATTCATTGTTAACTATGCCGAGATGATGAAAGGATTTATGCGATTATTGAAGAAGGGAACACTATATTTGTGGGATGACCAAGCTCAACGGTCATTTGATGCTTTAAAACATGCACTTGTTTCATCCCCACTCCTTAGTGCCCCCTCCTACTCACACAACTTTCTCCTCTACCTGGCAGCCTCACCATCCTCACTTGGAATGGTTCTGGTTCAAGTTCACAATGATGACAGTGAACATGTGATATACTAATTGTCAAAAGGTCTAAACGGACCCGAACTACGTTATTCACATATGGAGAAAATCTCTATGGCGGTAGTTTTTTCCGTCACCCGACTCCGACACTATATATTGCTGTGACAGACTATTGTTATTGCTTTGGAGAACCCCATGCGATACATCCTGTCTCGACAAATTATTGGAGGAAAAATATTCCAAATGGATCATTCCAACAATTTTATTTGGTCTTCACAGCTGCCAAAGCAAAGAAATCTCTCGTCTTCACCGAATTACTATCGTACCTTCCCAGAATCGACCCAGAAGAAGTAGCTCATGATCCATTTCCTGATGAATCTGTATACTTGGTCGATTCTTTGGACCCATGGTATGGAGAAATTTTGGTCTACCTACAAACCCAACGCTTCTACCCAACTCTCACGTCCGACGACCATCGTCGTATTTGCCACCAGGAAAAGAACTACCTCGTGCTGAATGATACATCATATCGTTGTGGTATCGATACTATTCTCTAGCGTTGTATCACTTTCGATGAAGTGGAACACGTTTTGAATGACTGCCACACAGGGGCATGCGGTGGTCATCTTTCGGGCATAGCTACTGCCGAAAAAATCCTACGTGCAGGTTATTATTGGCCCACTTTGTTTAAAGACTGCATTGCAGTGGTCCAGAAGTGCCATCCATGTCACATTTTCACGAAGAAAATGCGTGCTCATCCTACCCCCTTTCATCTAGTTATCTCCATTGGTCCTTTCGCCAAATGGGGAATTGACTTCGTCACCTGCAATCCCATTTCGAAAAATGGACACAACTACATCATGGTTGCGGTCGACTATTTTACGAAATGGGGGGAAGCCATTCCCAATTTTAAGGCTGATGGCGAAACTTCCGCTCTCCTCCTGTTCAATCAGGTAATCTATCTGTTCGGCGTACCCCTGTCTATTTTCACAGATCATGGCTTCCACTTTCAGAATCATATGATGACTGAATTAACATCCATGCTAGGTTTTCATCAATATCAATCTTCGTCTTATTATCCTCAAGCTAATGGTCAAGTCGAAGCCATAAATGGCGTCCTCAAAACAATGATTCGTCGATTGGTCGGAAACCATAAAACCACATGGCATCGGAAGTTGTATTCCGTGTTATGGGCATATCGAACTTTAGTCAAAACTGCCACAGGTTTCACGCCATTTCAACTCGCATTCGGCCTGGAGGCAGTACTTCCAATCGAGTGTGAAATTTCATCACTCAAACTCGTTGTTGAACTCCTACCTGGCACCACTGCCATAGAAGAGCGCTTTCTCTCACTCAATCATTTGGATGAAACTCGTCAAGATGCTACACTAGCACTCGAAGCTCACCAGCGATGAGTCAAAGCTCAATACGACAAATCTGTCAAGCCTCGTTCTTTCCAAGAGGGTGATCTTGTTCTACTCTATGATCAGAAACATGACCTCTTGGGAGCAGGAACACTCCAACCATTATGGCTTGGTCCTTACATTGTCACTAAAGTCCTCTCAAAAGGGGCTTAAGAACTTCAGGACTGTAATGGAATTCCACTCAAGGAGCCCCGAAACGGGCTCTGTCTAAAGAAGTATTTTGCCTATTTTTGCACTAGGCATATGCTTTGTAATTTTATGTATATAAGTTTTTCCTATTGTTTTGATGTCCCTGGATAATTTTTTTTGGTTTTTGAGGTGTTTTTTTCTCATCTACAATATTTTTCCTTCACACAGATGCCGTCATCCTCCTTATCATACGTCGGATACGCAGACGGTGCTAGTCGTCACACTAGACACATTGCTTTAGTTGCTTGGGTTCTCTACACTCCTGAGTCAAAAATTCTTGGTTCTAGGGGAATTTTCCTAGGTAGCACCACCAATAACGTTGTCGAGTACATTTCAATGATCCAACTCCTCACGGAGGCTGCATCTCGTGACATCTCCAATTTAGTGGTCAGGTTAGATTCCCAACACGTCATTATGCAGTTAAACAATCGTTACTGTGTCTGTCATCCAGTCTTGTTACATTATTTTTTAAAGGTGCGACTTTTAGAACATCAATTTCAAACAATCACATTTGAGCACGTTCCTAGAGAATTTAATGCATTAGCCGATTCTTTGGCAAACTATGTGTTAGAATGGAATTTGTCACATTTGTTATAAAATATTTACACATGAGTATATATATTTTTTATCCCATAGAAAATACATAAAAAATTTAAAAAACACAAAATTACCAAAAAGTATGTATATATATGTCGTGTCTAGTACAATAGTTACATCAAAAAATCTTCCAAAACTTGGGAATTTTTTCAAAAAAATTGGCTATACTAAAGCCACGCTATGATACTTATACATC
The DNA here is from genome assembly GCA_034641835.2 of Pinus albicaulis. Taxonomy (NCBI): domain Eukaryota; kingdom Viridiplantae; phylum Streptophyta; class Pinopsida; order Pinales; family Pinaceae; genus Pinus; species Pinus albicaulis. The sequence goes on along the minus strand of CM076572.1, from coordinate 262,988,262 downwards.
CGCTCTGCCAGCTAAGCCTAATGCTCAAAATAACATACAACTACCCTGGATATCCTTCTTAGAGGCACCAGGTATCTCTCCGACACACCTACGGTATGCCACTGTAGACGAACTAGAACCTCCCGCATAGGAAGGGATGGTACACCCATACTCAAACCCTCCAAGATTCTGGAGAGTTCATGCAAAATCTGGGTATCATCATCCCCGGTGGCTTCCGCATCCTCAGCTGGTGCGCCAGCCCTGGGTAGCTACAGTCCTTATCGTGCATAACGAGGGGCCCTAACTGGGCGGACAGGTGCCACATCTGTGTCAAGAAAGAAAACTTCATGTCAAAACATATTTTTCACCCTATTTAAACAAAACAATTACATAAACATTCAAAAGACAAAAACAAAGTACTTCCTAAAGTACACTGATCATTTCTTTCTTACCATCGAGCCCCCACTAGGTGCCAGAGGGCAACACTAACTCCGGATCACTGGTGAAGTTCATCCCTGAATAAGGATAATCTTCAATCATAATGATCTGCGAGTTCAGCCAATCAAAAAACCCATCATCAAAGCAGTGATAGACTGGACCCTCTCCAGTCTGAGGAATCAAAGCTGCCCATCGAGCCTGTCTTGGCTCGTGTGAGCCCAATGGTGCTGTAATGATCCTGGGTCTCATCAATGGCACCCACTCCAATAGGAAAGAAATGATCAATGTGCCGTACCCAAACTCTCTTTGGGTATGGGTCTTGCATGCTGTGAGCTCTGCTTAGACCCGACGGACAACTCCATCACACCAATCAAAAGCCTGAGGTTGCATACAATTCAAGGCTAGTAGCATCTAGGCCTTGGTGGCCACATGCTGACTCTTGGCACCTTCCAAGCAAACAATCATCCATAGTATAGACCTCAGTGGTCTCGAAGCCAGCCGTGCAATTGGCACCCGGTTGCTCACTGCCTCTGTGTTGCATATGCAATGAGTCAGAATAAGATTAGTAGTGGAGCGCAGATCCACTCTAGACTCCGTTAAGTTGGGCCTCAGTCGACGACATGATAATCCGATCAAAAATTAAATATCGTCCTTCTCAATTGAGAGCTTATTGCCCCCAATCTGAAAGACATGGTGACGTTCATCCCATTGATGAATCAACCACCTCAGGAGGTCCTCTTGACCCCTCATTAGTTCTAAACGTGCATATTTTAGAAAACTGCATCTGCGGAGAGCCATCAAACTTGCAACATCAGTAATTATATCTCTTCCTTCCCATTCATGTTCTCTCTCTCGCCAGATACTCATGATTAACAGCTGAATACCTGCCAATTCAACATTTTCAATTGATTAGAAATTTTCTGGAACACTTCAAAATGCTTATAAATTAATTCTTAAAATATGCTCTACGCCTAACGTGGGCTCTAGAGAAAAATAGAGCATGCTAACGCACCCTTCCTTCACGGGAAGTGCGCTTAATGCGGGTCTAGCACTGCTGGCCCGCGTTGGCCGCTAATGTTTTTTAGGGCCTGCCAAATTTCTCATTTTGAACCAACAAAAATTCACAAAAACAAAATAAAATGATAGCAGGAGGTTCCAGCTCTTACCTGGATCTCGTGGGAAGAAGAACCATTTCCCGGACTGATTGTAATCGCCAGTTGAATTTTTCACCCTTTTTTCACCCCAGAGCTCCTTCACAGCGTTCAAAACAGTGAAAATGAAAGTCTTCTAACCTTCTTATAGCCATTTCTAGGGCATGAATCTCTTAGCTATCCTGAAAAAAGTCGTGAATTCTTGCTGCATATGTGTCGCAACTATTGAGGTTGGTTACTGATGTTCTGATGAGTGATCAAGATCTATATGCAGACATAACCATGTTTTGACCCCGATATCAAGCATTATTTTTATGGTATTTTTCTTGCTCGTTAATCCAAAAAACCTCAAGTTCTCTTCTTCAGACTCGTTAAAATTATATGAAGTCGATTTTGAGCATTCTTTTTATGGTTTTTTTCTTGGTCGTTAATCCGAAAAACTGAGAGTTCTCTTCTTCAGACTTGTTAAAACTGATATGAAGAAGCATTGAGCTTTATTTTTAGGGACTTTTTTCTAGCTCATAAAACTGAAAAAACCCCAAGTTGCCTTTGTCGGGCTTGTTAAACTACCACGACAGAGAATAAAAGAGCCATTCTTTTTCCTCTTTTTTCAAAGCTCTTTAAACAGAAAAAGTGACCGAGTTTTCTCTGCGTGACTCGTTAAAATTTCAGGAGAGCACCGAGTTTTTCTTTGTCGGAATCGTTAAAAATTTCATAAAGAGTACTGAGTTTACTTCATCTCCTTGTACTCATAACAAAATGAGGTAGACGTACATCAAAAATAGATTTCTCACTTTTCCAGCTTCGATGGACTAACTCATGGAAAATGAACTATATTGGGCTTACTATTCTCTCTTTATCATGCCTGGTTATCAAGACATGACAAAGGTACCCCATGGAGTTGTCTTGTACGATATTTTTCAGACACTCTAAACATGAAAAATTCACCGAGTTTACTCATCTGGACTCGTTAAACCTAATCAGACGGGGAATGGAGTGAATGGAAGTTGTCTTTTGACATTTTGGACTCTCCAATATGAAAAATTCACCGAGTTTACTCATCTGGACTCGTTAAACCTAATCAGACGGGGAAAAATTTGGACAAAATGGATACTACCTCTGTTACATTTCAGAAAGGTCGATTTGGCAGAAAAAATCTTGAACATGGCACTCCCCAGAAAACTCTTTCACAGTTAGCTGAACCCTACCATCTATGAGTATTAGCCTTCATCTCCCAGTGTTCCTACACTGGTAAAATAATAATAAAATATTTGGTTTTCATTAAGCCTCGGCTGCCTAGTACCCTATTACAGTGCCTTCTATTGTTCAAGAAGATCTCGCTATCTACTGCTCCTATTATCAACCAAACCGCTCATTATGCCAAAAATTATTTGTCATCAGTTATCCCCATTTTCTCTTCATTATCTCCATCAAAAAAAAAATCATTTGGTTTCCGTTCCGTGTTGACTGATGTAGGACACCTCAGTGCCTACCCTTCAACAGATATCTTCCTATCGACTTCAAATTCTTATCTAGGAAGTTGATCCAGAAACCCATCAGTACCCAGATACTTGTAGACATCACTGGCATGTAATCTTGTGTTTTATTAGGAGTCTTCATCATTGGCTCCTGATCGAATGATTCTACGAGTGTTCGACTTCAACTCTTTTTATTCACACTTGCTAGATTATACTGTGCATCTTAGGGACCATCATCATTATCGATGGCCACCTTCGCGTCTGTTAATAGTTTTCATTATCGACTGGTAATCAGACGATTTATCACATGTTCGACGACATCTCCTTCATTCACATGTTGAGAAATATGTAGTTTAAGTGAAGCGGCAGTCAAGACCTTGGGGAAAAGGTTACATCATTACAGCTATGTTCCCTTCCCCAAGTTGCGATATTGTTTATGGAGACAACTTGTTCAGCCTGATCCTGTTATGACAGACACTTCCACATTATGCTTATCGGTGGACAGATTCTTCATATCTCTGTACTAGAGAAATAATGTTGATTAGCTACTAAGCATGGGAATGCCCGACTCAAGACATATACTATATTTTTTGACATATGTTGTTGTTTTAGGTTTTCCTCAGTCCTTCAATCTCTTTATCTACGTGAACTATACGGCTAATATTGCTAATATGTATGCATCTTCTTTGTGAACTATACAGCTAATCTTACTGTTTGCCTCGGGCACTGGAAAGCCCTGAGAGGGATATTGGAGAACTAACAACCCAATCATTTTACCCTATAGCAACCGATTACAACCAAGCATGAATTGAAGATTTTTAGAAATCATAGATAAAAAGGGAAAAGGGTGAGGTGAACTGAACAGAAATGAATGAAATTGAAAGGGATATAGAGAACTTAGAAGACAACACTAATAACTCTTCTCAAACAGCCCAGAAAACTAAGGTTTTGGAAAGATACGCAAGGAAGATGAAAATAAAATGATAGGCCTCCATGATGACAGCAAACAAAAGGTCTGAAGAGACTGTTGTAAGTGACTTCTAGGGTTTTCCAAGGTAAAGAATCTCACTGCCTCAGAATAAATAATGCAAAGAGTATCAGTATAAGGAAGATCAAACCTTCATTTTCAGTCATTCGCACTCAATGATCAAAGGAATGAAAGCATAGGGTTGAGTTTCAATATGGGAAGCCAAGTTGATCATGAGGTTTTTGTTATGTAACTGAATGTGTCAAACTCCAAGAACATCAAAAAGGGCTAAATCAGTATGTCATGGCACCTGCAAATCAGAAGTGGCCAAAAAATGAGATAACATACATGATTGTGAAGACTATGGTACTTGTCAAAGATGGACTTATCATGCATGGAGATCAATGAGAGAAATGAAAACAAGTTCCTCAGTCACCCATCAAGCAAAAGGAAATTTAATCTCCAAGGTAAGGACAAAGAAGTTTTTAAAGATGTTGCCACCATGCAAGTGACTAAGGTTTTCAAAGTGTTTTTAGCATGTCCCAAATATCGGAGGGAAGAGAGTCACTTCAAGGTTTTCATGATACACATTGACTAAAAGTGGTTGAAAGGCATGAACAAGCCAAAACACAGTAAATCATGTGACTCAAACAGACATCTGCAGAAAAAAGTGTTAAAGGCATCAATAGGCCAAAGGAAGTCAAAGTTAACCATGTCAACAACCTAAAAAGCAACAAAGAAAAATGATTAGAAGGGAAAAAGACCATTTGAATGTTTCTAAGTCACCTACTGCAAAAAGTCAAAAAGAATATCAGTGAAAATGACAAAGAGACTAAAAAACATTAGAAAGTGGGTATACAAGGGTTAAATTTATTTTCCTAAGACTATAAAGGGTCATTTAGTTTGTCACTTGGCTCATTATTCCCTTACAGAAGAGCAAAAAACCTTTAGGGAGAAAAAATGAGAGTTTCAGTGAAAATTTGGACAAGTTGCCTGGCGCTGCGCGTTCGTGCAGGCGTTATGCTTTTAGCACCTAGCGCTATGCGTTCAGGAGTTTTTACAGTGTAAATTTACACTGTGCTACGCATTTAGGGGAATGCGCTGCACATTCAGATGGGTGC